>ML100239.1:0-11630 GCA_003697995.1 Taxidea taxus jeffersonii
TTTTTTTTTTTTTTTTTAAGATTTTATTTATTTATTTGACAGACAGAGATCACAAGTAGGCAGAGAGAGAGAGGAGGAAGCAGGCTCCCCGCTGAGCAGAGAGCCTGATGTGTGGCTTGATCCCAGGACCCTGAGACCATGACCTGAGTGGAAGGCAGAGGCTTTAAGCCACTGAACCACCCAGGTGCCCCCTTACCCAAGTTTTTATCCCTTCAAAGCTTCTGGCAATAGTGCTTTTTCATCTCCTATACAGACATTTAATATAAATATACAGTATACCTAAATACTTGGTTTGCAACACATGAACTTACCACTTAGGTTAGAAAAACTTGTTTTCTCTCTCCTCATTCTCACTTATGGAACAACTTTCCAGATATTTCTGCAGATTTGCTGTTCTGACTTTATTATTCACTTGCTTACCACTGGGAATGCTGTCAAAATACATCAATACCTATTATCCTTTCCATTAAAAAATCCTGGATATAAAGATGCAGTTAGCTGACTATTATCAAATTCTTCAAATGGAAGAAAAACCCTCCAAAGCATTCTTAACTAATTGGTTATCACTGACTAAGTTCTATAAAGGGATAGGCTGCATTTGCATCCTATCCAGTAGGACACTTTATGGATGGAGATAATATTTATTTTTTAGGTGAGCACAGTATTTTAAGGTTTAATTTTAAAATTTAAAGAGTTTTGGTGAATGATGCCTTTAAATCAATAAATCCTTAAGATATGTAGAGTGGCCAGTATTGGCTACAGTATCAATGAGGTAACAGGAAAATGCCTCTTAGAGAACAATAATCATGAAGTTCATTATGGGCTTGAAAGAAAGAAAGAAATCCTTGATAATAAAGGATTTAAAGAAATGAAAAGATATTTCTGATTCAGATGAATGTAGTAATAAATCCTCAAGGGATGAATATTAAGGTGTCATACTGAAAGAAATACATACATGTCTCCAAAGAAAGAGTATGGAGATGCTTTAATTGTGACATGTTCTGCAGAAGATATCTTACAAATCTGTGTTGTTTATGTGGGAGAAAAAGCCAAATAAGCTGTTGTACATTAAGAACAAATGATGAAACAATTTCAATCTGAAACAAATTACAAAGAAGTGTTTCTTTTTTTTTTTTTTTAATTTATTTGTTAGAGAGAGAGAGAGTGAGCACAAGCAGACAGAGTGGCAGGCAGAGGCAGAGGGAGAAGCAGGCTCCCCGCCCAGCAAGGAGCCAGATATGGGACTCGATCCCAGGACGCTGGGATCATGACCTGAGCAGAAGGCAGCTGCTTAACCAACTGAGCCACCCAGGCGTCCCCAAAGAAGTGTTTCTATATGCGTATTCTTGTATTTATTTGTGAGTTTGAGCACTGTAATTTTACAGACTTGATTTGTAATCATTCCTGGAGTCACTTGTGTCATTGATTGAGAAATTAAAATAAAAGTCAGTGTATCTTGGCTATGACAAGAACACATCACTCTTTGCTTTTCCAATGGGATAATTTCTAGGAAGTTATATTACTTCTACATTGACATTATAACAAAAGTCTTTTAAAGATCATTAGGAAAATAAAAGTGAAGACTTAAAGCTTATAAAAACTGACTGTATTCTTTGGGGTACTGGGCTAAACACACAATAGTAAATTGATGACACAGTGGTATTATTTTTAGGAGATTTGATTTCAAGTATTATATTTCCTAATTTTTAAATGTTCTTAGGGCCCATTTCCTTCTCTAACCATCACTCCTTGTAACATTAAACGAAACTGTAGCTATTGCTATTTTGTAGACATTAAAAGGGCTCTAGTATGGTACATAAAAAAAGTTATATGTCAAGGATTCTTGAATATCTCCTTGCCCCAGGATGCAGGAATTTTAATGAAATGATTCAGAATTATCTCCACTCACCATTCTGCCTTATCTGTGTTGATAAGTCCTATGTGAGGTAGGTATCCTAAAATATTATCTCAAGACAGTGATTAAGTACAGGTAAGGCTCTATGGATTCATCTCTTGGCTCTGACATGTATTAACTGTTTGGCCTTGAGAATGGTTCTTAACCCCTTGTGCTTCAACTTTTCTTGTTTGTACATTTGTGGAAACAGTACCCATCTCACAGTGTTGTGAGGACCAGATAAGTTATAATGTGCAAATTATTCTAGCCACTTGATGTGTTAACTATGTTTGTTATAATCAAGAGGGAAATTAATAAAATATTTTATTAATTCACTAATTTACTAATTATTGCAATTCTTGTTCATACAAGATAGTATTATAGGCACTGTACAGTCAAAAAGCTCATAGTTTGCAAGAAAAAAAAATGGCCAAGAAAAAGTTATACAGGTGCAATTATCTTTTTTCTAATTTCTTTTCTTAAAAATTATATTCGAGTTAGTTGACATATAGTAAAGTATGGTTTCAGGAATAGAATTTAGTGGTTCATCACTTACATATAACCCCCAGTGCACATCCTAACAAGTGCCCTCCTTAATGCCCATCATCCATTTATCCCATCCTTCCACCGACCCCTCCCCTCCAGGAACCTTCAGTTTGTTCTCTATAGTTAAGAGTCTCTTAAGGTTTGCCTCACTGTTTTAAAAAACAAAACAGATGAACACAGGGGAAGAGAAGGAAAAATAAAATAATAAGGTACAATTAAATGCTAAATAAAAGTTGCTCAGGATAGTATGGTAGGACATAGGAAATGTGGCCACAAAAGCATTTACATTAATAGCAAGGGGAAATGGACCATAAGTTCAGAATTCGGCAAAACTGATGTAAATAAATGGGGAAAAAAAGAACCAAAACATTTCTTAAAAGACTAGTTTTGAGAACTTACATATATTTTCCTGCCAAAAAAAAAAAAAAAACAGAAAAGGGGATAAAAGTCTATAACTTAAGTCATAATGGTTCTGATTATTATTAATTTATGTAATTTCTACTTTAACAGAAAAAAAGTTTTAAAAAATTTTTATAACTAGACAACATTTTAGATTCAAATCACATACACCATATTAATTCCCTATACATGTAGTCTTTTTTTTTTTAAGATTTTATTTATTTATTTGACAGAGATCACAAACAGGCAGAGAGGCAGACAGAGAGAGGAGGAAGCAGGCTTCCCGCTGAGCAGAAAGCCCAATGTAGGGCTGGATTCCAGGACCCTGAGATCATGACCTGAGCCAAAGGCAGTGGCTTTAACCACTGAGCCACCCAGGCGCCCCCCCTATACATGTAGTCTTACGTACTGTGGCAGGTGGTTAAAGATTATTCCACTGAGTTCCTACCTATGGATACATAGCACTATAATGTAGATTTGCTTTCATTTCTTTCAAACACCCTCAAATCCCACAGGGCAGAACAAAATTTTCAGTGGTCATTGTATTTGGCTTTATAATCACCACCACTCACACTCCTTATTTAAGGAAGTGCCAATAAAAAGACAATACATAAAAGGGTAATTAAATGTTTTATATTTTTAATAATTTACATTGATTTCTCCTTTCTTAGAAAAAGAAATGGGTGCCTGTTGTTTCTTATGATCCAGAATGACTGTTGTTCCATGATGCGCACATTTGCTGAAATGGTCCTAAACTTGGAGCTATGTGCATACATTTCTGATTTTTATTAAACCCGTTAAAGGGAGTTTAGCTCCAAGATACATAAATGACTCCTACTAGCCATTTCATTCCCTTCCAAGTAAGACATTTGATTGGGGATCTGACCTAATTATACTTCAGTCTAAAATGAGATTCATAATTGTTGTTTCTTGGTTTATGACTGTGGAAAAATCTCAGATTTTGCCCCCCCAAAAACAGAGACCAGATTTTGGTCATGATTCCATCAGTTATAGGCTGTACAGTTCAGTCATTTAAACTTAATTTTTGCTTCAAATTTATTTCAGCACACAAAAATGTAAAGTTATAATTGAATCTTCTGAGAATCATCTTGAAAGGAGGTAGATGTCATAGCATTTTACAAAACTTAAAGCTTTGAGAATCTAAGTAAGCTGGTTTTGAGTTTTCATAGCAACATTTTTTGAAAGGCCCAGACATTAAGCCTAAGATAGGTTTAAGTTTTTAGAAAACATGCCCAACTAGGTGTTGAATTTAGTGACTCATCACTTCATATTACTCCTGAAACCAGTATTATATGTTAACTAACTAGAATTTAAATAAAACTTAAAAAAAAAGAAAAAAAGCTCATGGGCTAACACATTCTTGAGATCCACTCATCATGTACCTGACTTTTGGGTTTTTGTTTGTTTTAAACATTGTACTAGCATATACAGTGAGAACATAAGGAATTTACGTTGTTTATATAAAATTAAGAATATATAGTTGAACTGATCTAGCAAAATCTTGTTAGAATGAGAGTAGCTATTATAATTCAGATGGAGGGCAGATTACTTTATTAAAAAAAATCAACATTATACTGGATGTTGAGATCCTTGGACTGCAGTTAAAATTTTAGGATAGTTTTACAGGGTTTTACTAACTTGTTGTACCTGGATTCACCTCCTTATTTGTACATGTGATAAATCTACCTATTCTTTTACCTCTGGAGATAGCTTTAGCAGAAAAGGCTAAATGTTTCACAAGATAATACAGGATAAAAATAGCATATTTTTATGATATCTGAAATTAAAAAGATAAAACAAATAAAAAAAAGATAAAACAAGGTGAATATCTAGCCAACAATTTATAATAATGTAACACATGTAAGAAAACATCTGTCAGTGGTAAAAACTCAGTAACTTGAATACCGATGTTTGACTTAGTGTCTCTGTTCAATTTATAGGAGATTTGGGGGATTGATGGAACTAGTCTTTAGTTATAATGTTTTTTAGAAAGTGTAAATACAATGATTTCCATTTATTTAGTTGTTTTAAATTTGGGTAAAAGGCAATTGAAAATTTCACATTAAAAACCTTAATGAATAATTTCAGTGCTCTTTAGCTCTGGCAATCATTAAGTTGAATATGTAAGGGGATTTAGAAATAAGAGATTAATGTCATCAGCCATTTCCTTACAACTGCTGATGTGAACCTAAAATATTACTGTATATATTCTAAAAGCAATGAGAAATGATTTTGTAGAAAAATGACAGATGTTTCATAATGCAGATTTCTCCTGCTAAACTTCTCTACCATCCCAGAAGTATAACAAATACTTAAAATCCCAAAACAAAGGAAACTATACCCACTCCCAGAAAATTAACCTTAACAATTGGGAAGTTTGAAAAAAAATAAAATAAAAATTGGGAATGTAAGCTGGTGCAACCACTTTGGAAAACAGCATGGAGATTCCTCAAAAAGCTGAAAATAGAGCTACCCTATGACCCAGCAATTGCATTACTGGGTATTTACCCTAATGTAGCACCCAAATGTAGTGATGTGAAGGGGCACATGCACCCAAATGTTTATAGCAGCAGTGTCCACAATAGCCAAACTATGGAAAGAAACTAGATGTCCATCAACAGATGAATGGATAAAGCAGATGTGGTATGTGTGTGTGTACACACACACACACACACACACACACACACACACACAATGGAATACTATGCAGCCATCAAAAGAAATGATATCTTGCCATTTGCAACGACATGGATGGAACTAGAGGGTACTATGCTTAGCGAAATAAGTCAATCAGAGAAAGACAACTATCATATGATCTCCCTGATATGAGGAAGTGGAGATACAACGTGGGGGGTTTCAGGGGTAAGTAGGAAAAGAATAAATGAAAAAAGATGGGATCGGGAGGGAGACAAACCATAAGAGACTCTTAATCTCACAAAACAAACTGAGGGTTGCTGGGGGGAGGGGTGCCAGGAGAGGGTGGTTGGGTTATGGACATTGGGGAGGGTATGTGCTCTCGTGAGTGCTGTGAAATGTATAAACCTGGCGATTCACAGACCTGTACCCCTGGGGATAAAAAATACATTATATGTTTATAAAAAATATAAATAAATAAATAAATACATAAATACATAAAATTAAAAAAAATAAATTTCCCATTTACCTAACTACAAATCATTATTGTGCCAGAAAGGGGGAGATGAAGATTTCGGTATCATGAAGAAATCACTTCCAAAGGTGGCTTCTACAACATCTCCTGAACAGGAAAACAAATGATCCTAACTATGGCAGTAACCATTATCTTACAAAAATTAAAAGATTAATTGTAGCCCCCAAATGTCTTTCGGCATTCTGAAAGACTTCGTATACTCCACATATTAAAAAATAAATTAATTCTATAGAATGAAATAAAATAAACAGTGGAAAATGAACTTCATCTACATGAAATGCTATTCTTCCTCTTTCCCTTTCTGGTCCAGCCATCCTGCTCTTTTTCAACATTTTTTGAATGCATCATACTCCCTTGTCTTAATGCAGTCAAGGATAATGTTTTCTCCATTTATAAACATCAATACCATCCCTGATGTGCTGATTCCCACTCATCCCAAGTAGACATTGTCTGGCTTCCCAGACTAGATTAAGGCTCCTTCTTATCATTCCATACTTTAACATCCTCGCAATTACTATCAATTTTTCCACTATACTGTAAGTCCAATGGGTTAGGGACCAAATTTACCTCATTTAGTGACTGATGGTTCTACTACCTCATATACTACTTGGCACAGTTTTTGATGTATCCATTCACCTAGCTGTTAAAAGAAAGACTACATAGAAGATGAGAAGGTCATTAGTTATCAGTAAAGTACCTCCTCATAAAAATTTGTAGCAAGAGGAATTTAGAGATATTACAGACAAAATCATTAAAACCTGAAGAGCTTAAATGACTAGCCCCATGATGCTCTAAGTTCTCAGGTAGTGGCAAAGGTTGAAATGGTCCTCAGTGAACCTAGTTCTCTTAGCCACCAGAACACTGGGCACATGAACCATAGAAGCTGTTCAAATGCACATCTCTGGCCCTTACACCTGCAGAGTTCCTATTCAATATGCAGGGCCAATATACCTACTAGCCACAGTGAACAAAGGGCCCAAGGGCCTACACATATTTAGGGGGCGATGAAATTACTTTAATATTTTTAAAAATCATAAGAAAAATATGAGTTTTTAGGTCAAAGATAAAATTTTAAATGTATAATATATCTGTCTTTATAGTAACATATATGTAACAAATTATTTCTAATATATTTTTACAGAGATAGGGGCCCATGGGGGAAAAACTAGGTAAGGCCCATAAAAGTCATAAAGCAGCCCTGTGAATAAGTCTGAGTTGGACATTTTTACAAACTTTCTCAAATGATTTTGAAGAAGGTAACACTTAGGACAACATTTGAGTTATATACTGGATTTTTCTACTTCAGTCCTAATTCAGACAGATTCATTAGAGAATTGTTATTTAATTTTCTAAAGAAAAAGATCCCTTTACTAAGAACATTGTTTCTTAATACAGAAAATGATCCTAATACACAGAATGGGTATCTTTGATACATTAGGAATAAAGACATTAAATCACGGGGCACCTGGGTGGCTCAGGGGGTTAAGCCTCTGCCTTCAGCTCAGGTCATGATCTCAGGGTCCTGGGATTGAGCCCCGCACTGGGCTCTCTGCTCTGTGGAGAGCCTGCTTCTCCCCCTCTCTTCTTGCTTCTCTGCCTACTTGTGATCTGTCTCCCTGTCAAATAAATAAGTAAAATCTTAAAAAAAATAAAAACAAAACAACAACAAAAAAATTAAATCACATAAGAAGACCAAACTACAGAAAGTAGCAGGTAACTTCATTAGCTAATAGAGAAATTGAAATTATAAATAATGTTTTAGCTAATTTCACAGGGTAAAAAAAAACCCATATTTTCATTATGACTGGATTTAGCATAGCCAAGAAATTCTGGTATAACACAGGAGAGATTAATATAATTCACTACATTAGTAGGGAAGATAGTAAAAAAAACCCCAAGTATCTCAATAGCTGAGAAAATGATAAAAATTCCACAACTACTGCTGATTAAAACACCAAAACTTATGTCTGGAATATTTCTTTCTTAGCATGACAAATAATACGTACTTAAACCAAGAGCTAACATAATACTTAACAGAGAAACATGGTTATTTTATTTAAAAACAGGAATTTTTCTTCTCTCTTTAAAAACAGAAGGGGCACCTGGGTGGCTCAGTCAGTTGAATGTCTGCCTTTGGCTCAGATCATGATCTTAGGGTCCTGGGAGTGAGCTCTATTTTGAGCTCCCTGCCCAGCGGGTAGTCTGCTTGTCCCTCTGCCCTTTCAACTTGCTCATTCTCTCTCTCTCTCAAATAAATGAAATCTTTTAAAAAATTAAAAAAAAATTAAACCAGGAATAACATAAGAATATACTCTATACCAACCCTTACTTAATAACATACCAGAATATACCAAAGCCATAACTATCCAATAAGGGCAATAATTAAGATACAAATACAGGAAAAAAATTAAAAATAGAAAAAGCGTTTTATGAATAAAATCATGATGTACCTAAATTCAAGAAAATCAAGCAAAAAATATCCAAGGCAATAAAATGATAAAATAGAGCCTGTGTAAACAGCTAAATAATATGGTATACATGGAAACAGAGTGTGGAGGCAGAAATATGAGAAGCTGGTAGCTCCACTTTCTCCACACCCATTTCAATTTATGGTGAATTTATATGACATACTTTGAACTAGATTCAGAAGCCAAGATATAGCTAATGCATTGGCATCTCCAAATTATCAGCACACAACTCACCATCTGTACATATGCTTTGAGGGAGAAGGGTGACATTTGTTCCTGAGCACTCACTCAACCACGCATAAACACAAATGCATGAACATAAAACATATACACCCACTCACAAGTACACACATGAAAACATATACATTTATACACAAACACATATATACACTCATATATGTTTGCACATGTACATATAAAATGCATATACACAAATGCCCCTGTCCTCTTAGAAGGATATTTGGCAAACATCCAAAAGGATTAAAATCAGAATTTTCATGGACAAAAGCTAGAAGGTGATGGGAGTAGAGTGCCCATCTCTAATGCCTGGCTATAGAATTCATGCTACTAATCACAGTACTTTGAGGTCACCTCTATAACTGGTGAGTGAGAATATCTGCCTTCATGGGCTTTATTAAGAGTTATGAGTGATAACATTTATAAACTGATTAACACAATGCTGGCACATAGAACACACTTAACTGAATGTTAGACATTATTTTACTAGTACTCTTTCCTATGTAAGGTCATTACCCAAAATTCATGTGACAGCTTCACAGCAGTTTATAGTCATTGTGACTTCTCTAAATCTTAAGGACCCGGAGATTACAAGAAACTTGTAACTACTGAAGATCAAGTATTTTATTCCCAAACATTTTTTTCACTATAACAGAGTGATGCCTGTGAGGGGGAATTGTGTTTAGTCCCCAGTCTGGGTAGGTTGAGTGGTAGTAAAAGGGAGCATTATAAAACAGGAGTGAAGTCAGCAAAAATGTGGAGGAGCAATGCTTCAAAGGGATAGAGAAGAAGGTAGTGAATGTGATATACGAAAGCAGTAGCATTTGCTCCATTTGACTTGAGGAGGAGGTGAATGAAAAGGAATTCAAAGATGTTCTGGAGGTACATTAAAGAAAATTGGTATTTGAGGGAAATTTGATAAAGCTGCTATTCAAGTGTTGAGGATGAAGAGACAGCAGACTATTCAAAATCAATATTATCAAAATTAATAAGGTAGAGTTGATGTAGTGTAAAAAGTTTCAGACCTTGAATCTAAAGATTCACACTTACTGTAGAGCTTGTCAAAAGTCATTTAACTTGAGTACCAATTTTCACGTGTAAAACGGAGGAAATAATTCTTATCTAAGAGAGTTGCTGTGGATTACAAATAATATAATATTTATTTACCTTGAAATAATTTTTTAAAGATTGTTTATTTATTTATTTGACAGAGAGAGAGATCACAAGTAGGCAAAGAGGCAGGCAGAGAGAGAGGAGGAAGCAGGCTCCTGGCCGAGCAGAGAGCCCGACTGGGACTCGATCCCAGGACCCTGAGATCATGACCTGAGCCAAAGGCAGAGGCTTAACCCACTGAGCCACTCAGGTGCCCCTACCTTGAAATAATTTTTATTGCAAAAGTTTCTTAATGTAAGAATTGAAATACCACCCATTTGCTTCCATAATTAGACATTTGTGACCTGTTTCCAGTATTGGATATTGTGGATGTAGTTTTATTTTTTTAACAACTTGCCTAGAACCTAGTAAAAAAAAAATGTCAAATGAACAAGCGGTTATAAAATGAAGAATAAATTTTTTAAATGGAGGCTGACCTATATCTGCAAGAAATAAGGAAAACCTATAAAATAATTAGATACGTGGATGGATAGATGAGTAAGTGATTTTTATTATGTTTGCTTATTTTTCCTGCCTTTGGTTTTACATTTTTCTTCCATACACTCAACCTGACACTTTGCTTAAGACTCTTGATTATCAGGTTTACTCAATGTGGAATTATTTTTACCCCAAGCGCAGTTGTATTAGGCTAATAAGAATGTTGTGGGATCTGTTTATTACCTTGGCCTGCTCATTAATGAGACTCATGTGGCTTTCAGTGTGTAATTATCCACCTTAAGGGAATGAGGTGGTTTCCTGCCTGGGAGTCAATCTGGCTACCAGCGAAGAGCAGCATTATTCCATCCCAGCAGTTCTATTCTCCTTGGAGATAATAATATAAATGACATAATATCATGCTCATAATTCTCAGCGTATTTTATCAACATTAACTGGTTTATATTTAACAAGGTTGTTTGCTGATCTGAGAATCCAGTTACTAACATAATTTTGAAAACGGTACTTTTTGAGGATAAAAGCCAGGGAAGTTAGATGACAGCCCTGGAATTAGAAAATAGTGTAAACTATCCATGATGCCATCTTCTTTAAAGGACTCATAAAAAATTATAGGTAGTTTTCGAATTGCAGTAGAGCTCTGTTCTAAAATTGTGGTTACTAGTCATTTTTAAGGAATGCAGTATTCATTTTCTTGAGAAATTTATTTAAAATGCTGTTTAGGTACTTAGGTCCAACAAAGTGCATTTACTGTTTAGTGGGGTAGAACTATAGGTAGTAATTCACATATTTCACAGAGACTAACCCCAGTGATTTTATGTGAAAATATATTCCAAATGTCAACTTTGATATTACAATATATGGCATTGAGAAAAGAAACCCCCATTCTATATTCACTTAACTCTCATCCATAGAGTAGAATTAGAGTCTCTTCTGGTCCCTGGAGAGTAGTAGCCTCTCTAGTTAGAAGGGTAAGGGTGTTAAATACTCTAGGGCAGAGATTGGCAAGCTTTTCATGTAAAAGGCCAGACAGTAAATATCTTGGGTTTGTGGACCAAGAGGCAAAATCGAAGCTATTATGTAGATTTTTGATAAACAACAGAGAAAACAAACATACACTTTTTTATTGACAAATTAAAAATAACTGAGTACTTTGTGTAATTCAGGTCTATTAATGAATGAAATCCTATTTTGGGGTAGCATTTTGCTTAATTTTGTTTCAGTTAATATTTATTCTACCACTAAAATCAACCATAAATATTCATCTGGTAAAGGTGATCTGTAAGATGTT
>ML100239.1:26793-41154 GCA_003697995.1 Taxidea taxus jeffersonii
GGTCAATTTTTTTGCTCTAGACTGAAAAATACATCATTTAATCTAAACCATATCACAAGTAGCATTTTAATGGAAATGGAGTCCTGTTGTTTGCCCTTTTCTTCTGCAGAACTTTCACCCATTTGCCTCATACAACATTTGCAGATAGGTGTAACACATTTCTTCTCTATTAATAAAGTATGTGTTTGAGTCACCAGAAATTCCTCAGCCTCTAATCAAGTACCCATCTACCCATTATGTATTCTGAGAATGCTCCTGAGATAGCCCTCTACTTAAATCACAGTCCTTAGAGAGGGCTCTACCACCCTCAGAACTTCCATGCATTTGTTTGTTCATCTCTATCATATGAAAAAAGACCATCTAGGACAAATTAGGGGAGAAAAGAAGTGGCTGGAATGAGGAGGGCCTATGGGGAGGAGTTGAAAGGACGGCTAGGGGGAAAACCTTCCCTCTTGCCTATGATTAGAGTTCATAAAGTCACCAGGTAGATACTGGAAATAATGACCTTCAGGATGCTGAAGTTGGCAAGGATAACTAATTGAAACCACTTTGCCAAACCACAGGAGCAGGCAGTGATTGTGATCTGATGTTTAAACTTTAAGAACTAGAAGGTAGTGAAACCAGGAAAGCCAGTGGTGAGAAATAGTGGGACAGAGAGGTGGGAGACAGAGTCAAGGAATTCTGGTGCCAAAAACTGGAGTGCTTTTTTACATAGTCCCTCTGTGGCCTTGTTAGAGTGGGCCGGGCTTACTAAAAAAATTAGTTTCTTAAAGGCCATGACCATTTTACACATTTCATTGGGGTCCCTAACACAACTTTAAACATTTCATCTTCTACTATTAGTTATCGATTAATAAAATTTGGTTACATTGTCTCCCTTTCTATTGCTTGACTGTAAAAGGTTCCAGTATACAATTAGCAAGAAAAATTATAGCCCATAGGGGCGCCTGGGTGGCTCAGTGAGTTAAAGCCTCTGCCTTTGGCTCAGCTCATGGTCCCAGGATCCTGGGATCGAGCCCCACATCAGGCTCTCTGCTCAGTGGAGAGCCTGCTTCCCCCGCTGCCTGCCTCTCTGCCTACTTGTGATCTCTGTCAAATGAATAAATAAAATCTTTAAAAAAATTATAGCCAATAAAGGCAGGTATTGATTCAGTATGTTTCAATATGGTGATTTCTATGCTTTCCCCATTACAGTGGGGGAACTCATACAGTTATACTTGTATGAGTGGGAAGTACAGTACTGCAAAAAGCTCCAAATTGGTAAGATGTTTCCAATTTTATTATCAGCATTTTCATTAAAGGAAAACATTAAATGCCTGCTCCTTTTTGAATAATTCATATTCGTTTTGTATCATTAAACTTTTGCTTTTCAGATTGATCTTCATTCACAAAAGCAAATTTATGTAATGGCTTGGTTGGTGATATATAGTAATTTCAAAACCACTTTTCATAAGAATTTAAAAAGAGCTAACGAACTTCCCTTTCAAAATATATTCCTCCATGTATAGACTATATTGACATTAAATGAACATGATAGGGCAGTTTTTCATGTAATATGGTAGTGCTAGGCAAAACAGTATCTTATGAATTAGTGCTATATATTAATAACTGCTCCTCATGATGTATCTTTTCATTAGTGTCATTGCAAGAGCAGTTTAGACAAGGCTAAAAATCTGCAAGATGACATCAGTTAATACAGTGAAGACAGCTGAAAATGTAGAGCATTCATACAGGAGACAATGTATTGTAATGGAGATTTCCGTTTCATCTCTCAGCAGAGAGCAGCCACTGTCTTTTGTGTTTAGATAGACATATGGATATATGAAAAATTATAGAATAGGAGAAGAGGACATGCTAATCTAATGAGTGTTCTGACCGAATGTTCTAACCTATGAAATTATCAGTCCATAACTACATGTTCAGAACTTAGGAGCAACATTATCCTACATTATATCAGTAAGCACATTAAAGGAAATAGCTGAAGAATAAAATTAAGAAAAGAAAAAGACTTTTTACTTAAAAAAAGCTTCTTTTCAGGAATGATAGGAGTTTTTCCCCAAGCCACCTTAATTTTTAAAGTGGCTATAAGGACCCAGAGAGTGGTTCTAAAAGTAACTAAAAGTCTCTTAAGAGATACTCTTCAAAGCTATTGTCAAGATTCAAGTTAAATTAAATGTGTGCAAAGAAAAAGTGTGTAGAGAATTATTTTAATAACCTTGACTACTTGCTCTGAATCAGATCCTTTAGACTTCATTTTTCTTCTCCTAATTCCACTTAAATGAATGTTAAATCTTAAATTAGGAAATATTGAGAGGGATACATATTTCAGGGACTGTCATCTTCATTCCTATTAAGAAAAGCATTAAGTTCCAGGATACACTGCAACAGTAAATACTCTTTTATT
Organism: Taxidea taxus jeffersonii; assembly: GCA_003697995.1. NCBI lineage: Eukaryota > Metazoa > Chordata > Mammalia > Carnivora > Mustelidae > Taxidea > Taxidea taxus. Next base: position 29,198 of record ML100239.1, read on the forward strand.
TGGTAGCATAGCTTTGGTAAGTTAGAATCCACTTCCTTTTTAGGGGCTTAGAGGAGGGTGTCACACCATTGGTTGCTGGGTAATAGAATATTAGTTACTCAACAGTGTTTGCATTCTTCAGCATACTTATGAATGTATCGTTGTGCTATATCACACTCACAAATTAGTTATTGGTGGATGGTCTGTCCAACTCAGTTGAACAGCGGGAAACCCCACCAAAAATACATGGATGGAAAATTAGTGGGTAGAAATTAAAGTCTATCATTTTACAAATATTCTTTGACCCTTCTGATTCTCTATCAACTCAAACCACACATAAGTTGGATTTATCTAATGCTTTTGAATAACCATGCATACAACAAACAACAAAGGTGGAATACTTTTTCCACACCTGAATAGAAGAGTTGGAAGCCTATATGGCACTAAGCCCTGTGTAAGGATTAACCTGCAAATAATACACTTCCTAATTTTTTTTCTTTTTCATATATACTTTCAAGTTTTGCCATTTTTAAAATTATGCATTGATTCATTCAAACAGCAGGTATATTTTGAGCCCTGCATGCCAGGCATAGGGTGAGGTATTGAGGAAGTCAGAAAGGTCCCTTTCCTACTAGAATTTCCATTCCAATAGGATAAGGCAGGCAAAAGAGAACTATAGTCCTAAGGAGAAAACAAGATAAAAGCCAGGCATAGAAAGAAAAATACTGCACAATCCCATATGTGGAATCTAAAGAAGTCAAATTCTTAGACTCTGATGAGATATTGAGGGGTAAAGAGAAACAGGAGGTCTATAAATTTTGAAATAATGGATTCATTGTACAGTGAGGGAATAACTTTTATTATTTTTACTCCTATGTTTTTATTTAATAAAAAAATTTATCAAAATTGTTCCAATAAAACCTCAGTTTGGATTTTTTTTAAAGCTTATGTGGTAGAAAATGCTTGGTTTAGGGGAAGGGGTTCTGTGGGAACATCTTTAGATTAGATGGTAAGGGGAAGCCTTTCTTAAGAGATGGCATTTGAGCTGCGAACTGAAGGATGAGAAAAGGCCGCACCTGAGAAAGTCTAGGGGAAGGATGATCTGGACAGAGGCAACTGTGGGTGTAAAGGCACAAGAGAGTAACAAGTAGGGACTGTTCAGGATGTGAAACAAGTTGATGATGGAGTCAAGAGTGGGAAGTAGAAAGAGGTAGAGAAGGGTACGAGAAGCAGCCAGGTGATATACCATCTGCAATTCTGTAGGTATGGTAGAAGTTTGGATTCTACTTTAAAGGAGTGGGAAGCTATTATCTAGTTATAGGTGGGAAAGTGATGTCCTCTGAAGTATGAGAGTTTCTTTTTTGTTAATGAAGGAAGGGGATGAGCTAGGGTGGGGGGCAGATGGTTTAAGGAGAAAGTAAAGATGCTAAAGGCCTGTTTTGAAATCTTGAAAGTGAACATCCTTAGGCAATTAGGTCTAGTTGAGATTTGCATGTGTAGGATCTAATCACTCTTACATTATGTGGATTGACTCAGATTCTGAAGAATAATTGTCTTTATCAATCAATATCAATAACTTGTTCTACTTCACATAAAAATTTTGTATTGCATTCAGCTATGCCTCCCTAATTTTTTTAAGTTCCTTGAGGACACAGATGACGTCTTATACTTTATCATATGCTCTGCTGTCCCTAACAATACCTTTAAAATAACAAGGCACTCAATGTTCTCAACAGAGAACAACTTTTAGTCCAACTGACCTAGCCTCTGTAGATAACATGTGGCATCTAAGAAATGAATGAGATCAGCGCCAAAATACAAATTTCTTTTAGTGCCACCTGCAATGTTTTCCTAAAGAAATTGATGAATATGCATGCACAGATTGAAATGCTGGTCTTCAACAGAGCATTTGTCATTACATTTTCAAATGAATCCATAGCAAATGATTTCAGGAGGATGTTCCTCTTTGACAAACCCAGTTTAATAACACATGTTTTGTGTTCAAACCGGAAGCTTTCAAACTCCATTCCTCACAAAGATACTTCACTTCACTCCTCTCAGATTTTTAACCCGATCAATTACTGGACAGAGGAGATGTTAACTAACATAAGCTCAAAAGAGCATTGTAGCTCCTGCAGATTTTAATTCCTGTGTTTTTTAAAAAGATTTGATTTATTTACTTATTGACAGAGAAAGAGAGATCACAAGCAGGCAGAGAGGCAGGCAGAGAGAGAGGAGGAAGCAGGCTCCCCGCCGAGCAGAGAGCCCCATGCAGGGCTCAATCCCAGGACCTTGAGATCACGACCTGAGCTGAAGGCAGAGGCTTAACCCACTGAGCCACCCAGGTGCCCCTTAATTCCTGTTTTAACTTTGATACCTTTTTTGTTCCTCCTACATTTCACTCAGAGCAGGAGGAAAAGGGACGGGTGGGTTGTCCTTGTATTCGAGAATAATCATGATTTCCTTCAATTGTCAGCTATTATTGACATGATGTTGCTCTTTCAAAGAGTGCAGCAAAACCATTTTCCTGGACAGTATTTTAGTGAAACTTGATATGATGTCACAGCAACACTGAAAACTTAAGGCAGATAGGGCCCCTTTGATGTCAACTGCATGCATCGGCCCTGCAGAGTATTGACGGATTTCAGGGGGTACAGGATAGATCCACTTAGCCTGAAAAACTACAGAATGAAAAATTTAAGTGTTTTTTCTTTCACAAATACCCAAGGTTTTGTATTCGGTGGTGGATCTTTCTGTCCAAGGGTTTTCTACTATGTAAATTAGTGTCCTCTATCAACTTAAATCCAATATTTCTGATATCATTGCCAGAGAATAAAAATAATTCCCTCCATCTGAGAAGCATTATCTTATATATTCTATGCTAACATTACATCCATCCCTCTTCCTCTTCAAATTATCTAGGCTGCATATTTAGTTGTCATGCATTCTTACATTTGATTTCCTTTCTCTCTGTCATCTTCTTTGTTTACTGATTGGGTTATACAGCTGTACCTATTAACATTCTGGGCCCAATTAGGACTTTAATTTCATAATACTCTGTTGCTTTAGTGGGAAAATAAAATCACTGGCTTCTGATATCACATCAGGACTTGCATGACATGCTTTTTTTTTTTTAAAGATTTTTATTTGACAGATAGAGATCACAAGTAGGCAGAGAGGCAGGCAGAGAGAGAGGGGGAAGCAGGCTCCCTGCTGAGCAGAGAGCCAGATGCGGGGCTCAATCCCAGGACTCTGAGATCATGACCTGAGCCAAAGGCAGAGGCTTTAACCCACTGAGCCACCCAGGTGCCCCAGTGTGACATGCTTCTTCCCCACAATTTTGCATCTGCCATATTTGTAAATCCCAAACACATTGCTGGTATAGCAGGACCTTTTCCCTCCACAGCCCTACTCCTTCTATCCTAGCATAGATGAATGGATAACAAGAGGAATGAAACTGAGAATTAAGTTCATAAAAGATCTGAAACAGCTCTCCAACTCTAAGATGGTCATTTATGAAGCAGTGGTCAAGAGAGTGGGCTCTGGAAGATGACAGACCTGAATCTAACCTCTGGCTCTGCTATTTACTTCTGCAACCCTGGTAAGTCATTCAGCTCTTGAGGTATCAGTTTTATTTATAAAATGCCTGTTCACCAGTTACAATTTGATAGAGAGGTCTTTCTGAAACCAAGTCATAGCTCCCAAGTATGTGTTGTCTGTTCACCTCCCCAGGTTCATTCCTCCTTCCTGCCCTCTTCTTTATATTTCATGATCCTTAACTTTTCGACGAGCTCGATACAGGCAATGCTGTTTGATACTTCAATGTGCCACTTTATTCCCCCTCCCTGGTTTTCCATTCAATCTTTCTTTGTCCATGTCTTAGCCTTTAAGACTTTGGTCAAGCACCATATGCTCAAAGACACTTTGCTTCTCTAATGCCTTTCTAGAAGGGCTAATTTTCCTTTTTTTATGTTCCAGTTACACCCATTGCCTTTCTCTATAACCACACTTAACAAATAGTGCTGGTATTCAATTATCTGTTTGTTGCTCTCCTGAACCTCAAGCTTCTAGAGATCACAAGCCAAATTCTACTCATCTTTGTATATCTAGTACCAAGCTTAAAATGACCTCTACCACTTTTGCTTATGTTAGGTGAAATCAGTAGAAATCCCACTGCTAGCAAGTAGCAAAAAGATTAATATCAGGACCTTCAGAGCTGCCCCAAAAGTATTTTTACTCTTTAGAGTGAAGAATCCCTCTGTACCCCCATCCACTTGAAAGGGAAATCTGTGTGGCCCTACAATGAGATATTATGAAAGAACTGTAGAAAAGGCCTTTGAGGATGTAGATAACTGCTTTCTCTGCTTGGAATTTGCTCATTCTTTCAAATGTCTTCAAAAACTTCTTTCTTTGCCTTCTCATTGGCCATCCCTGATAACTGTTCCCTGCTCTGTGCTTCCAAAAAACTTTGTTCATGCCTTTATTTTAGACTTTACCACCCTGCATTGTAATGATCCGTATGTGTCTATCTCCTCCCCTAGAAGGTATGTTTTCTAAGAGCACGCAGGGCATGTCTTCCTCATTTATACTCTGCAACTGTTACTAGGCCTGTCACTTCATAAACAGTTAATGCTGAATCCAAGTCAGCCAAGTGCTGTGTTTGGGTGAGTGGACTCAATGCTACCTGCTGTTCAAGACGAATAAGAATATATCAAGATGCATTTTAGAGAGCAAATAAAAGACTAGCTCCTCAATATGTTGAGTGTTTGAGTGACTTCTTAAATGTCAAAGGGTGAATCAAGTTCATTATGTTCCTGAGAATTTACAGTAGAAAAAATATTCTATGCATGCCTTAAATATACCAGGACTCTTCTTTTCCTTAATTTGAATGTAAATTTTTTGTAAATAGCCTCTACTTTTCTGAATTTTCTGAATATACTGGACTCTCTACCTGCTGGTGGTGATTCTCTTAAGACTGTGGTGCTTGCTTCCAGGTCCTTCCTGTTCTCATTTGCAGTTTTCTTTTCTTTATTTTTTTTTTAAAGTAGAATTCACCTGAGGCCAGTTTTCCCACTGCAGAGCTAATTTCTATGTAAAAGTGAATGATGTCTCATTTTAAATATTCCTTAGAGCATAAAGCTGACAATGAATGTATAATTTTAAGCAGCTCAAGCAGTATTCACTAAAGGGTTGACATAAGAACAGGGATCACAGTAAAAAGTAGGTGAGAAGAACAATGATATGCATGCAAAGGCTTTTCCCATCATCTCAGTACAGTCAGACCCTCATTTATCTTGCCTTTTTACATGGGGTTCAATTTTTAATTTTTTTAATAACTGGCTCAGATCCCTTAGGAAAAGCGAGGCTTTTGTGCAAAACTTAGGGGTAGGGAGAGTCATTAACTCTTTGGGGCCACCGGGAAAATGATGTTGCAAAAAGGGCAACAACACTGTTTACCATGTTAATAGCACCTTAATGGTCTGAAACCCAAAGGAGAATTTTCATTACAAAGGCTTGAGATTCAAAGTAACCACCTTGTGCTAAACGTAAAGTTTACACCTCTAATTCTTATGTGGACGTGTTAGTGAAGACAGTGAGTTCACACCATGGACTCACAAGTGAGTAATTCAAAGTCTGTAGAATTAAAGGCAATTCCACATCTTAGGGCATAAAAGAGTTAGACACCCTGCACCCAGGACAATTGTGGATTTAGTTCAGGCAGAGGCCTTATTTTAGAAATAAAAATTGTTGACCTTTTGCAAAGCACATTAACTGAAGGGAAGAGTGTGCATTTGGCTAATTTCACACACCATGAGTTATGTAAAAACTATGAATACTTTTAAATTCATCATGCACAATATATACATGTAAATTGTCCTTTGTATTTGAAGGTGATGCGCTGTTATTGTCTCTGCTATTTTCTGTGTGTTCAGATCTGGCTGTTTGATTGGCAATTCCTACTGTGTACCGTCTGCGTATGTGTCAACTAACAACTGCAGCCATTGCCTGGAAGGCTTGATTGCTGGGTTGTTCAATATTTATTAAGCACCCAAGAAGTGCTAGGTGCTGCACTGAACAGTGCAAGTGTATAACGTGTGCTTCCCCCTAAAAATTCTATTCCAAGGTGACTAGTGGAACACACTGTTTTTTATTTTTGAGGGTGAATTCCCTGAAACTATGTAATTAGAAAAGGGAGCACCATTTACCAGCTGTTGTCCTTCAGTAGTATCAAAGGTGGGTGGCTAATGTCTTTCCTATTCACTTGGAAGTGTCCAGGTTAGAAGGTCATGTTTGAATGAACCCAATATAACGGCCCACTAGATGCGAAGACCAAGGAAGGAGGATGTGAAAATGTGGTCGCATTAGGGCAGAATAAGATCTGAAAAGAACTCAGGATGAGGGGAACTTTGTTTAGAAAGAATGGAGAGAAAAGAACCCAGTAATATTTTCAAGGTTTTGTTGTAGTAAGCTTTTGGGTTAAACTGAGCCATCCCACCTTTGGCCATTGCTCACACTGAATTCTGATATCATTTCCCCGGAATATTTTGATCATAGTATTTATGTTGATAATGATATTTTATAAGATAATAATGGAAAACAGTGAACTCAAATGACAGTATTTATTTTTTATGTTTGGGTGGACACTGCTATCTCTCTTCGAGTGTTTGACACCAATCAGTGCTTCCCTTTAGTGACAGTAGGATTTAAAAATAATTAATCAGAAGTAATTAGGACAGAGGTTTAAGAAACTGAAGACTTATGCAGTGCTATTTATAGCCAATGTTAACCCAAAAATTAACAAAAATGTTTCCCAAGGTATAACTAAAAATCACCATTTTTTTTAAAATTTAAGATTTTTTAAAAAATTTATTTGACAGACAGAGATCACAAGGAGGCAGAGAGGCAGGCAGAGAGAGAGAGAGAGAGGGGTGGAAGCAGGCTCCCTGCTGAGCAGAGAGCAGGATGCAGGGTTCAATCCCAGGACCCTGGGATCAGCACCTGAGCCAAAAGCAGAGGCTTTAACCCACTGAGTCACCCAGGCACCCCCTAAAAATTACCATATTTTTCAATGTACTTCTTTTAACTCCAGCCTGAGTGTTTATCCTTAATGGAGTTACTTACAGGTTGTTTACTAAATATATTTAAAAATATATTTAAAATATATTTAAAAATATATTTAGCCAATATATTAGACTTTGAAGTGTTTTTGTAGAAAACATGATGAAATCTTTCATGTATATTAAAAATGTTTTGCATTTTCATTTGAAAAAAAGAGAAGATTTAAGTTTAAAATTTAAGAATTTTTGTTTTGATATTTTTCAAGTGAAAAAGATATCACCTACATAATTGGAAATAACTCTTATTTTTACATTCAAACAATTTAAAGGCATTTAGTTCAAAATACCTTAATAAGATCTGATAAAGAATGCTAATGCAAGGCCTATTGTTTAGTCATAATTATAACAAAGTGAATGTTACACAAAGAAGTGTTGGTCAGGACAGGAATAATAATGTATTATTGACAGCTGAACTGCTCTCTTTTGATGATCTTAATTTTCTGGGATTTAAGTACAGAAGTATAAGAATGCCAACACCCATTTTGCTGCTACTCATCTAAGAGCTACTTATCTAAAGAGTTATGCATTAATTCTTTTAACTGACTTAATTATTCACATTTCAGTATAATTATATGGCCATAACTTAGTGTGAGCAAAGTTAAGATAAAGTCAATTGTAGCTTTGCAGAAAACCCAGAAACCAATCAGAGCTTAGATACATGAGCTGGAAAGTTCCAAAGGTGAAATGAAGAAATTTCCCCAGTCAACAATCATGAATGCAAGAATCCATCTTAGTTCAGAGAGGCATGAGGAATCTCCATATCAGAAACCTATCAGTAGAGAACAATGTATTTTTCCTCTCTTTCTTTCTCCCGTTAACAAAGGATTTGATCAAAATTCTATGCCTTTACTGAAATAACCAACGAGGTCAAGGGCCCTGACTCCAGAAATCATTGTAACACTATCTTTATTAAGGCTATCTTTTTTATTTTGACCCCCAATTCACCTAAGAGGAAATAGATTATATGAAGTTTGTAAAAACACACGGGCAATAAATGTAGGAACCAGAGCTAGAACCCCAGAAGCAATGTCTGTTGGCATCTTGAAGAAGAGTGTTCCTCAACTGTCATCAACAGAATGGTGGGATCGTTAGACTTCCTTTAGTAACAGCCAGGCTGGAAGAATGGCAGGTAGGTAAGTGGGTAGAAGGGTGTTTTGCACATTGCTCACTTCCACAAGAGCAAATCGATTTTGATTTGTCTGATATGCTGGAGCTTCCTTGGTCTTTATTTTTTGAATAAAGAATAGCAGGACTACATGTATTTACATACTTTTGTACAAGTTTCTGCATATCTGTAATTGAACTAGGACATCATATAGTATTTATAGGAGTTCAATATAGTTAAGGTTTTCATGAGTTCTGTGTTGAGAAAGTTCATGAGTTCTGAGTTAAGAAAACAGTGTTGCTGAGAAAGTGCCTTTTCTTGAGTCCCACAGAGATTCAGAGGCCAGCTGAATACAATTTCCAAGGACAGGCGTTTTCAGTTCCATGTTCTATCCACTAGACAGCACTACCTCTTTGCTTTCTCAGTTGTTTACATTTGGTTTCACAGCAGTTTTCATTAATGCCCCTTAAATGATTGAAATATAGTTTTAAAAACCTGAATTGTTACAACTGCATTGTTACCTTTGTCTTTATTAGTAAAACAATCTTTTTCTTGTTTACTCTGTTAAGTGCTAATGTAAATAACAGCTTTTATTTAGCATATTTTTGCTGACTGTTTTTACACTTTTTTGCTACCTCTAGCCTAACCATATTTGTCTCATTCTTTTGCAAATCTTTTAATTCTAAATTAAATGAAGCTAGATTTATTCTAAAAGGAACGGTACATTGGTGTTCTTATTTTCCAATTCCAATTAAAGCCTTCAACTCCTGCGCACTTACACTTTTGCGAATTCCATCACGGCTGCACAAATGCCATTGCAGCTTACACAGGAATATAGTTAAGATGATCTAATACATTGTTTGAGGAGAAACTAAATGGATTCTCTTTAGACATCAGTTCAAATTCCAGATATCAGAGGAAAAAAATGTCATATTTATAATATCATAGTTCCTAGAGAGTATTCTTACTATTTTTAAAGATTTTATTTGACAGACAGACAGTGAGAGAGAACACAAGTAGGGGGAGAGGGAGAGGGAGAAGCAGGCTTCCAACTGAGTGGGGAGCCCAATGTGGGGCTGGATCCCAGGACTCCGGGATCATGACGGATCATGACATGAGCTGAAGGCAGACGCTTCAGGTGCCTAGGTGCCCCAAATATTCTTATTCTTGATACAGTCACTTAAACATTTCTTTTCCCTCCCAGTATTCCCTGGTTGGTTAAAATTACAATTCTGGTGTTAATAAGCCATATTGTTCTAAGAAAGTCACTTAATCGCCTCAATGGTCTTTTTTCTCCCAAGGGAGGCATATTAGAGAAACACTTCCTGCCTCCCTTGTAGCACAGGGATCACGGAGGGAGTGAAGGGGGCTTCAACCTTACCACCTCCCACCTGGGTTCCAGAGAGGGATCTCCACCCCTTTGGAGTTAAAGCTTTCACATGGGCCAAATCAGCACCAGTGGGGACATGTTGTGCAATTGATTCCACTCATGCTGCATCAGTAAGCCTAGAAAAGTGCACAAGCATGGCTACCCAGTTGTTGTAGCCTTCTGCTTTGGGCATGAACTTTGGTATTCGTATCTTGGGGCCTATGGTCATTAGAGCATCATCTGCTCAATCGCCACCAAGATCTTTAAGTAGTTTGAGTTCCAGTGCAACAGAAAGGTAGATGTGTCAGTACCTCAACATAGGACTAGCCCATTTTCTGGAATAACTTAAGATCACTAACCTCAAGTAATTAATAACTACAAAGAGCAAAGGAGAACCAAAGTGACAGAGCAAAAGGTGGCTGTTTTCCTATCCCATCCACCCAGGAACCATTTTAGGTCTGATTTCTCAGCTCTTCCTCAGGGCCTACCACCTTGGATCACACATAGGGTCTCTCTAACAGGATGGGCACTGCTACCATTGCACAGCTGCCCCCTCAGGATGGGAGAGCATCTCATCCTTAGTTAGGGCTTTATTGGCATTCCTTTTCTTCTTCAGCACCTGTCATTTATTCGTTTACTCACAAGAACAGTTAAAAACCAGAGAAACAGATGTTGTTGAGCTCATCAAACTGTACTTTTCTTCAGCTGAATCTCACCTAGCTTCAAATGGGAACAAGATGTTCTTTCTGCTATGGATGTTCTTCCTCCTGCTAATTTCTAATTCCTATGATTTTCCAAGGTCTCCTTTCTGTAGAAGGCATAAATCCCTAGTAGAAGTATCTGTATGAGGGCAAGAACTTCCTTTCACAAAGGAGAAGAGCCTTTAAGGATACTTATTCCTTAATAGCAATTCACTTTTCCAGAAACAGAAATAGAATTATACAGTGGGAAAGAATAAGTAACTTTCAAACGTCCCCCTACCCCATGAATTGAACCTAATTTCCCAACAACTGCTATATAATTTGATAGGTTACTCTCAGTCTTTAGTTTTCTTTCCTTCTGGTCTGTTTTTCATGTAATCATTAGGGCCTTCCTATTATTTGCAGGTTTGATAGCTAGAGGAAATTTATTGTTTTTAAAACATGAAAAATTTAGGGAAAGCACCCTAGGGTGTTCTTTCATACTGTCTAACTCATTGACATCATAGGAATTCAAATTAATTATCTGAGGAATAATAGTCATTCATATTATTCAAGCATTCATAACAGTAGCAATCCTTTATTACACACCATATCAGAACCAGGAATTGTTAAAAGCCCTGGGGATAGAATAGGAGCAAAACAAAATTCCCTACCTGTATTGTGTGGTAGGCAACCTCTAAGATGGCCCCCCAATGATCTCTTCTTACTGCTACTTGTATAAAACCATTCCCTTCAACGTGGGCTGGACCTAGTGATATTTTAATAGAATGTGGCAAAAGTATCCCTTTAGAGATTATAAACATACTGTGGCTTCTATCTTAGAATTCTCTCACTCTGTTGCTTTCTGAGGAAAGCAAGCTGCTACATTGTAATTGCTTTATGGAAAGGTGTATGTGGCAGAAAACTAGGGCCGGCCTCTGGCCAACATGCAAGGAAGAATGGACTCCCTCAGGCCAACAGTCCACAAAGCACTGAATCTTTCTAACAGCTGTGTAAGTAACTCAGAAATGTGTTCTTCCTACAGGAAACCTCAGATAAAGCCATAACCACAGCTGTAAGCTCAACTGAAAATCTCTAAGAGATGTGGAACCACGGGCATCCAGCCGCACTATGCCAGGAATCCCGGCCCTCAGAAAGTGTGACAAAATAGCTTTTTTAAATATTTGGGTTTTTTTTTAAAGCCACTAGATTTTTGAGGCAATTTAATATGATCTTCAATAATAGATAATGAAAGAGAGACGAGAGGTAAAGAAGAGCCATAAGTAGAACTGAGAGTCCTGGACTAAGAAGATGGCAAATTTCAACAGCAAGGTCATAAAAGTGTTCACTTAGATAGTAACATGGACGCAAAAACCCAAAGGAAATGAGAGGGTAAATGGTCATTATACATGGGGTAACAATTTTATAGAAAAAAGGAAGAGTAAGCTCAAACACCCTCAGGCAGGTGGAGTTCTATAAGGTAAAAGAATGCAAGGATGCCAGTATGACTAAAAAGGAACCAGTGAGAGAGAGATCATAAATTATCAAGATCTAAGATGATAAAGACCAGGAGAAATTGGTGTGTGTGTGTGTTGGAGGGGGTTTAGATTTGGTGCTGTTGTTTCATTGTAAGGACTGGATTTTTATAAATGATTGGAAAATTTTTATGGTTTTTAGTAAAGATTCTATCAGATGGGGAAGCTGAA
>RCUC01123786.1:0-98361 GCA_003697995.1 Taxidea taxus jeffersonii
ACACACACACACACACACACACACACACACACACATACACGCAGGCGCACGCATGGAGGGGGTTGCTTTCTGATGTTTCTTATAAGAACGCTAATCCTATCAGATCAGGGATCCACCCTATAACTTCACTTAACCTAATTAACTCCTTATAGGCTCTATTTCCAAATACAGTCACGTTGGGGGTTAAGACTTCAATATAGGAATTTTTGAGAGGCACAGTTCAATCCACAGCATTGAATGCACCCTTTCCAATTAGAAGACATGTATAAGTACCACACATGATCTCATTTAATCCTTACAACAACCTGCAGCTTAATAAGAAAACTAAAACTTAAGAAGTTAGTAATATATCCACACAATGGCGTATTATGTATTTCTTTATTTATTTTTAGGAACTTCCTTCTCCTTATTTATGTGTTTGTTTGTTTGTTTGTTAGTTTGTTTGTGAGAACATATGTATACACAAGGGTGGGGGGCAGAGGAAGAGAGAAAATCTAAGCAGGCTCCACAGCCAGTGTGGAGCCAACTTGGGTCTTGATACCACAACCTTGAGATCATCACCCGAGCTAAAATCTAGAGTCAGACACTGAACTTACTGAGCCACTTAAGTGCGCCACAATGTCGTATTATTTAATGCAACATAGATGAACCTTGAAAACATTATGCTAAGTAAGAGGGGCATCACAAAAGGCTACAAGTTGTATGAATTCATTTATATGAAATGCCCAGAACAGGCAAATGCACAGAGACAAAAAGTAGATGAGTAGTTGCCAAGGGCTTGGAGAAGAGGGGAAAGGAAAGGTACAGGGTTTCTTTGTGGAGAAACAAAAATGTTCTAGAATTAGATGGTGATATAATTGCATAAGTCTGTGAACATAACACAAACCACTGAATGGTACACTTTAAATGAATGAATTTTATGGCATGTGAGTTATTTAAACTGTTACTAAAAAGAAGAAACTCACCCAAGGTCACACGGCTAGTAAATGGAAGCCCCCAGATTCAAACTCAGGCTGTCTGATTCTAGAACCTGTGCTCTCAACCATTATGTAGCTCTGATTACTGTTATTCCCTAAAACAGGTGAAGACACCAGCAAATTAAATGGTAGGTAATAGGCTTTGGCATAATTCCAATCACAAGTATGAAGGAGAAAATCACTGGACTCCCCCAGATTTCCAGGATCAATACACACAAAGCATTGTTAATCTAGTAAAACTTTTTAAAGATTCTGAACTTGGAGAAACAGTTATTCGAGAAGGGAAACAAAACAAAATTGAAAGGGGGATTATCCTAAAAGGAAAATGACCAAAAGTCCTATGAGGCCGCAGGAAAGATTTTTTGGGGCTAAGTAACATGTAAATCCAATGGTGTGACATCCATGCTTACTGCCCTCCAATGGCTTTCCACCAAACATCTCTGTAGATGCTGTGGGTGATGGCCCTTCATGATCTGGCTACATGGCTTCCTCTCGATCTCATCTCCTCATTCCACCCCACTGCACTTACTGGCCCCACTGTCCTCAGCTTTCCAGCTTTGGTGGTGACTCATATGTGACGATCAGGTTTCAACTCAATGTCCCTCCTCTGACAGATCTTCTGGCTTCTGTGACATCCAAATCATGTTGGCCACCTCCACGTGTGGTCCCTCTGATCACATATGATCTGTCTTTATTTAGTGAGTGAAGCTCTATGGTGGGAGGTGAGGACCCTCCCCATCCTATTCCCAGCAGCATCAGCACCATTGTAGTCCCAGGTATACAAAGAAAGCTTGTTCAACATTTGCTGAACAAACCAATAAAACACACATCTCTGCCATGAGATGCCTCAGGAAGCCAGGGCCTTACTTGTCCAAACTATAAAAGCACAGAGCCAAAAAGTCTCCCCTGTCAGGAACCCACCTCAGGTAGTCTTCATAAGCTGGCAGTATAGGCCTGGAGAATACATGAACGATTTAGATTCCATGGCCACCGCTTTGATTAGTTTGTGCTGATATCCATATGCTTTCATTCCTTTACTGAGCCCACATACTTACCATATACATTTTTCTTTTCTATTCTCCAACAATTTAAAATTGTTGTAAGTAGTGTGGCCATTCCATGGTAGAAATGAGATCCCTCTTTCCTCAAAAGCTCTTTCAGTTCCTCTGTGACTGATTAATTTAGTTTACTCTAACATGGATCAGACTTTTTGGTTAACCCCAGCCATTGAAAGTCACTTGAACTAGAGACGTACTCGGTCCACATACATTATACTTTTATACAATTCCCCATCTCTAGGTCACACCAGAATTGCACACACATGCTGAGCTCAGAAGATGCGAGACTGCACCAGGGAGATACCACATGAGTACAGACAGCTCTCATGCCTCCTTTCCACTGCATTTACTTTTCCCTACAGAGACCTCCATTTTCTCCCAGTTCAGTCTCTAAGCCTCCACCTGACCTCATAGCTCTTCTTGCCCAGCCCAAATACGGATACTTAACTACCCAAGTAATTTACCAGTATTCAAAGAGCTGTGTCTCCACTCTTATTCCCCTGTGCTACCACCAGAAAACCTGATCCACAATCTGCCTCCTTTTTTTCCCTCAAATGCTTAACTGATGGAGCACGCCAGGTTAAGGAGAAAAAAAAAAAACCATCAGGAAGAATGACTCAAAGACTGACATGTAACACATCATTTCTGATGATGGTCCTCATACGTTGTTCAACATGACCTTGGTAAGCTTCCTCGCCCATCCCTCCAGCAATTAGCCTAAATTTTCATCATTTTCCTCAACCCTCAACACATCCTCCTTGTCCATCGAATTCCCATGGCAGATAAGGCTGTCCTCAAGAAGGAAATTTCAAGAGGCATTTCCCAAATGCCATCCCTTCACTTCCAAACTAACCTCTACCTGCATACACCCATAGGCTGGGAATGCTCTGTCCCTCCTGGTTCAAAACCACATTCTGCCCTTGTGCTGTTGGTCTCATGACTTTTTGTCCTCACCCAAATCTGCTTCCATAAATTAACTCCTGTCTCTTCTGCATCTTCACCTCTCCCTCTTTCTAGCTCCCATTGCTTAGCCTGTCAACTTGCTGTGTTACAACTACCAGATCACTGCTTGGCCCCAGTGTCTTCTACTGGCCACTGCCCTCCTCCTCTTTCCCTCTCACCCAAACCTCTTCGGTGGACACCTGTTGTCTTCACATCACCTCCTCTCAGTCACTGCCAGCCTGTTGGGACGTGGCTTCTGCCCCCAGAGCTTCACTGAAACCTACTGCCTTCAGACCAGTGATAACTTAATGAATAAATACAAAGGGCAACCTTGGCTCCTTATCTCACTAGATCCTTTTGTATGTGAGGCCATAAATCACATCTTTTTGTTCTGAACTTCTCAATTTATTCATTCTCCTGATTTCTCTGAATACCCCTAATTTCTCTGAATACTCAGTCTCTGTCTCTTCATGGGTTCCTCTTCCTCTCCTCAACTCTTAACTATCCTCCCACCTTATGTTCCTGCTCTACCTACCCTGCCTGGGCAATCTCATTCACAACCATCCTTGTCATTATTAACATTATATGGGAATAACTCCCTACAGTCTCCAGCCCCCATCTCTCTCTCTCTCTCTTTTATTTAAAGATTTTATTTATTTATTTATTTATTTGTTTGTTTGAGAGACCGAGTGAGTGAAAGAGAGAGAGAGAGAGCACGCTCACAATCAGGGAGCTGATCAGGGAGCTCAATGCGGGACTTGATCACAGGACCCTGAGATTATGATTTGAGCTTAACCGACTGAGCAACCCATGTGCCCCTCCAGTCCCCATCTCTTCCCTGAGCTTCAGATTATTACACCACCGATCTCCTAAACATGGCCTCATGTATGTCCCAAACCCCTCAAATCAATTCCAATTTCATATCTTTTTCTCTTCATCATTTAGCCATTTGTTTCCTGTGTTGCCCATTTCACCTGGATACAACCTTCTGCCTAGCTATCCAAACAAGGCACCTGCCAACTTTAACTCTTCATTTTGCTGTGTTATCTACATCAAAGTTTTCCTAATGATTTTTATCAACTGAAGATTTCTTGAGAGCATTCCCCCTCCGTGCCTCTTAGCACTTTCTGAGAGCAAAACTTCTGTTTATTCCCCTTACTTCATTGTTCAGACTCCAGGGGATAATGGCCAAGATCTTAAGCTTGACATACAAGATCTTCCATGAGTTGAGATGTCCCTGGGCCTACCTATCCTGACTCATGTCCCTCTGCCTCCGCCTTGTAATTTACCAGGAAGTTCAACAAAAATCTCATGCTTCCTGAACATTCCACACAGCAACATGCGCCTGCCTCCTTAGCACACACTCTCCTCTGTCTACATACAGCTCTCCATTTCCTCTCCCCCTTCCGCCCATCCCCAACACGTCTCCCTCATGAACTCCTGCCCTCCAAGATTTAGCTCAACCATCACCATTTCCAGGATGACTTTTCATGTGCCTCCTTCCTACAGAGCTGCTTCTTTGGTGCTCCCATAGCACCCCATGCTTATCTCTAGCACAGCAAATCTCACACTCTTCTAAAATTATGTATTTATCTATCAATGTTTCCTGACTAGACTATAAGCTCTTCGAGGCAAGGACCACTCAGAGTATGTACTCAACTTGATTCCTCTGCATGTTAATACTAGAGGTATATAATGTTCTGAGGTGACTTCAGACCTCTATGTCCAATGGACATCCCATGTGAGCCTTCCTTGGTTATGGGGGCTCTGTTGTGGCCATGATGTCTTCATGTCCAAAACACATGGCAATGTTGGTCACTATCACCACCCTTCAGTCTGGAATCTGGAATGACAGTCTCCATTGCAGTAAGAGTTAAAGGAATAGAGGGCCTTAAACAAACTAAAATTAGCCATTCCTTGCTACTCAACATAGTCTAAGATTTGGCAAGACAAATATCTTGGGCAGGTACAGTGCTGACACAGCAGGATGAAAAGACACTCAACCAATGCCCAGCAGACTCAAAGAGGAAAACCTGCAACACCTTTACCCCAGGAAATTCTGA
This sequence comes from Taxidea taxus jeffersonii, assembly GCA_003697995.1. Taxonomy (NCBI): domain Eukaryota; kingdom Metazoa; phylum Chordata; class Mammalia; order Carnivora; family Mustelidae; genus Taxidea; species Taxidea taxus. Next base: position 5,041 of record RCUC01123786.1, read on the forward strand.
GTTCTGCTGATTCATTCTGACTTAAAGCTGCAATAACACTTGAGTAAGGAGTACCCATGCTGACTCCGCATTTTTTTCTGCAGAGCTCACAGAATTTGGCATACAAGAAATTTAATAGTTGTTCTTTATGCTCTTTTGCAATTTCTCAGATATTGACTGTGGTCACCTACATTATAGTGTCTGATAGCATTACATGGTGATGCCATCCTGGTCAAAATACTGCTAAGAATTTAAAATACTGATTGGAGCTCCCTCAGCTACAGAAAATCATACAGGAAATATCTTTCACCAAAGCAAGTCTCACTGCTAGCTCAATTAGAAGCTAAAGAGTCCTGACTAAGTAAATAGCTCTTGTTCCTGCTTTGTACAAAGATATCTGTATAACTGGTTCCAACTTAGGAAATAGCATTTAAATATCAACATAAACACATGCTCAGAGAAAAAACTAGGTAAATTTTCATCAGGACCAAATCCCTAAGAAACTGTATTAGAGAAAATTATGAAGCAAAGAACCTTCTCAACATCAGCATTGCAAGTTATCATTTTCTTTGTTCTTTGTACGAAAGCCATGCAAACTGCATAATGAAAAGTAAAATGGGAGAAATTTCTAGACTGACGTCTAATTATACTTGAGTCAGTAATTTATCATGCTTCCTATATATAGTAATCATTATAGTTAACATTTAATTAACTAGCATTACTTCAAATATTTATTCCATTTAAAATCATACTAAGTACTATATCTGAGATATTTAACAAGTTAAACATTAAATGCCTTTTCTTTCAGGAAAAGAAAAAAAAAGAATTAACCTCAGGCTTTTATATTTTTCTTTAAGTGCAGTATGACAAAATCAGCTAGAAAATATCAATTGCTTCAACAAAGACACTATTTTGGCTAAAGCATCATTATGAAGTAAAGTTTTATTGCACTTGCTTCTTAGCAGGATTATTATAACTAAATACTTACTTGTTCAGTGTGAGGTCAAGAATGAATTTGGAGCCAAAGGCTTCAATCTGGAAGCTTGCCTGGGCCAGATGGACAGCCTAGGGATTCAAAGAGACAGAAAGAACCTTAGCTTACTTTCCTGTCTTTAAAGCTGATTGTATTGATATCAATGATATTAAATAACATTTTTATGGATTGATGCACTTCTTCTGAAATTCTTGTGTAACAATCCATTTCTTTAAAAAGATAGTAAGTGTATTGTTGTGGCTTCACTTGGAAGACGTAAATATCTGTGTAGCAAAGAACTAATAAAAGACAATCAGTCCTTTAAAATGAACCCATTGTGATAAAAATCAAGAACATATTCAGCTGGACTTTCAAAGTGACTATGATGAATTATGCAAAAGTCTGACTAATTAAGGCTTGATTTCAGCCTATTTTTGTGCACAAAGCTAATAAATTCTTTCTGCACACCTAAGTGAAAAATCATGTCAGCGCTCGGCTCTTCATCAGAAATTGGAACTTTCTCTAAATGGTGTATCAGCAGAATGTGTCAGTAAAATGCAACCTTTTCCCTTTGGAAAGCACTTAGAACCATGCCCTTTGTGAATATTCAGAGTTTCTGTCCTCTTTAAGGGTCACACATTTACAAATACTGTTGTTATTGTGCCTTAACTCAAAATACAAAGATTATCTCATCTAAACATGAGTCATATGTACCAAATGTTAAAGATTAGTTTAGTTCATGGAACTATCTTTAAAAAATGCAAATTAATGAATCAATGTAGTTTTGTTAAAGTATCACCCAAGATAAAATTCCCCTTTATCCCCCATCAAAAAAACAAAACAAAACCAACAACAACCGAACAAAGAAGGATAAATGCAACACCTACAGTCACTCCCTCTCCCTACTCACAAACATCCTTCCTGCAGACTTCATTCCTAAGGCACAGTGGTGTCACAAATCATCTATGACGTGGTCCCTAGTCAAGCACAACTGCTAATGGGATAATCACTATAATAACCAAAATATGAAATAAAAAGGAAATTAACAAATATTAAATTTTAAATACAAATCAATGAGAAAGAAGGGTCCCAAATTTCTGACACCTTGGCACACCACGCCAAACCTCGAAGAACCATGAAGAACAGGGTCATCACACTTGATCTGGGCTTCCTGCATCCAGACGACTACATGACAGAGAAAGAAATTACTGTCTTGCTAAATGAGGTCTCCAGCAGCAGCAGCAGAACCTCTATCTTCTAACACAAATATCATATACTCTTAATCTAAATTCATTCTGTGTCTTGAAGCCTTAATTTTTACATGAAGATTTTGATGAATAATTTGTACAAGGGGAAATTTTTCCATTTCTGTGTCCCAAAAGCTAAAAAAAACAAAAAATAAAAAACTTTCTTCCTGAGGAATAAGATAAGCCCTTAGGTCTATTTTCTATTAAGAATATTAAAGAGGGGCACCTGGGTGGCTCAGTTGGTTAAACGACTGCCTTTGGCTCAGAGCATGATCCCAGGGTCCTGGGATCGAGTCCCACATTGGGCTCCCCCTTCCCCGCAGGGAGCCTGCTTCTCTTTCTCCCTCTGCCTGCCACTCGCCCTGCTTGTGCGCTCGCTCTCTCTCTCTCTCTCTCTAAGAAATAAATTAAATCTTAAAAAAAAAAGAATATTAAACAGCAAATTAGAGTTCATTAATGTCACCCTGGCCCTAAAAAGGTGATAAATATACCTTCTTGAGCAACTTTATAAACACTAAAAAGACCTGACAGTAACCACTAAAGGCTGACCTTACATCAAATAAGCAATAAGACAAATACAAACCCCAACAAAAGCCTGTTGTAAAATAAAATAGCTGGTAGGAACCACTTACCCCATGTTCTAGACTTGGTGGGAGTAACACAATTTGACTGTCATTAAATAAGTTGATCATGAGTCAATGTGACAAGATTCAGTTTAATAGAATTTAATGAAGGTGCTACCAAATAACATTAATTTTGGGATTTTCCTTTTTTTTTTATCCATTTACTCCCCACACAGGTGTTCAGTCCCACTGTGTGCATAAAGAGGTCTAGGACACAGCCCGTGCCCTCAAGGGAGCTGCGTCTTCAGGGAAGCAGGGAGAGCTGCCAGCCTCAGTAGGCTTCAGGGGCCACAGGAACCATTCACTGACAAGGTGAAGTTTAAAAAAATTTCCAAAAGATGACTAAGAATCCACCTGCCAGGAGAAGAAGAGATGTTCAGGGCATGCTGGAAAACATTGGCAAAAATAGATTTAAAAATGAATATGGGAAAAAAGCCTTTTATAAATTTTTTAAAAAATTAATGTGGCCTATAAAGAAAATAACTTTCAGAGGAAATGTCAAACACTGAATCTGAAAAGGTGGGCTTTGTGTGATGTGCTCAATGACATGCCTGATCACACAGACAGCTGTGTGGCCAAGATAGTAAGCTTGCCTCTAAATGTGCCCCGGGCTTACTCTACACAGTGTCTGGCACATGACTTAGCATCACCACCATCAGCAGCATCAGCACCAGCACCATCATCCTCACCACCAATAGCAGCACCACCAGCACCACCACCATCACTAGCACCATTACCACCACCACCATCACCATCAACACCAGCACCACCACCATCAGCACCAGCACCATTATCACTAACATCATTACCACCACCAGCACCACCAGCAGCAGCACCAGCACCATTACCACCAGCACCACCATTACCACTAACACCATTACCACCACCAGCATCACCAGCAGCAGCACCACCACCAGCACCACCAGCACCATCAATAACAACATTACGATACAAACATATTGACAGACTATAGTCTACAACAACTGAAACAACCACAATGCCATCAACAACAACATCCCTGTTTCTCCATAGGGAAAGAAAACAAATCTGATTGTAGTACCTTAATCAGTAATAAGGTTTTAACATTTTAACTTATTGTGATGCAAAGAGACAGCATATTTTCCTACAAAAGGACTGAAGATTTCCTCAAGCATTCATCTTCCTTGCACATACCTCAAACAGAATTGGTATATTCATCTGATATATCTGTATCCATGTTAAAAAATTTCAGTACAATGGAGTATGTTATGTTTCTTATGTTCTGTTTTCTCTTTCCATTGTTATATATTCAGCATTTGTACAGAGTATAGATTCTTCCCTATATCTTCCCTATATCTTCCCTATATTCCCTATATCAAAATAAGTACCAGACAAATGCTACTTTTCTCTATCATTCTGTTATTTCTGCTCTGTCTTAGACATGACTAAAGTAGCTTTTCACTTCTGCAATCTTTGCATTCCATACCAATTGATCATGTTTTATTTAACAAAATACTATGTAGTTTTGATAATTGTCAAATTTAAATATGTTTCAAATCAGGTTAAATGAGTCCTCCTCATTATTGTTTCCCAAATTACATGTTTTATATTCTTCATTTTTATTTCATATTAACCCACTTCTTCCAAATGACCGAAAAAATTAGAAGAATGGCCAAGATGAGTAGAAAGCTTTATAATACTCAGCCACATTACTTAGTTTATTAAATATTTTAGAGATGACTAACCGACCAGGACCACTATAATCCCTGAAAATATAAAGGCTACCTCAAGTATTGCTCTTCTTTTACAAAGAAGGAACCGTCCAGTGAGGTTTAGAAATGTGTCCAGTTAGAATGGCCAAAATTAACAAGACAGCAAACAATGTGTGTTGGAAAGGATGTGGAGAAAGGGGAACCCTCTTACACCATTGGTGGGAATGCAAGTTGGTGCAGCCATTTTGGAAAACAGTGTGGAGATTCCTTAAGAAATTAAAAATAGAGCTACCCTATGGCCCTGCAATTGCACTACTGGGTCTTTACCCCAAAGATACAGATATAGTGAAAAGAAGGGCCATCTGTACCCCAATGTTCATAGCAGCAATGGCCACGGTTGCCAAACTGTGGAAAGAACCAAGATGCCCATCAACGGACGAATGGATAAGGAAGATGTGGTCCATATACACTATGGAGTATTATGCCTCCATCAGAAAGGATGAATACCCAACTTTTGTATCAACATGGATGGGACTGGAAGAGATTATGTGGAGTAAAATAAGTCAAGCCAAGAGAGTCAATTATCATGATTTCGCTTATTTGTGGAGCATAAGAAATAACACAGAGGACATGGGGAGATGGAGAGGAGAAGAAGTTGGGGGAAATTTGAGGGGGAAATGAACCATGAGAGACTGTGGACTCTGAGAAACAATCTGAGGGTTTTGAAGGGGTGAGGGGTGGGAAGTTGGGTGGGCCTGGTAGTGGGTATTATGGAGGGCACGTATTGCATGCAGCACTGGGTGTGGTGCATAAACAATGAATTCTGGTACACTGAAAAGAAATTTTAAAAAATTTTAAAAATTAAAAAAAAAAGAAATGTGTTCAGTAGCACACAACTGGATCATAGGAATACTTCGGAGAAAAGTTCACAAACCACACATAAGGTCATAATGGGTTATTTTCTCCTTTGGGATATCTGTTAAATAGACTTGATGACTACACTTGTTTTTACAAGGACTGTCACTGTAATTGCACTGGGGTAAGAATGCTGGGTTTTACAGTCAAAGAGCATCATTTCCCGACAAGAATAAGCACAGCCCTGGGCTCAGAATTACCACCCTGAAGGGCTGAGAACAGCTGTTGCCTAAGCACCTTGATATTTTTCTTTTGACTCAGAATCTGGCACAGGGAAATTACAGGAGCTCTATAAACAAAAACAACTAAAATCAATTATATACACAAACCTCCTTCTCCGAAGAGCAATTTACACATTTAACAATGTGCTTTTGTTTTTCAAGGTTTTTTCCCCCTTTTAGGAAATGGCACCTCATGGTATCATATTAAATAACTTCAGAAGATGCTCAGGTTCCCAGTGAAGACTGACTTTGCAGCTTATCCTCAAGCAATGTTATGATATTGAGCAATCGTGTACATTACGTAAGATGAAGAGACATGCTTACATTTTCTTGGGACTTATATTCTAAAACAGTTGACATTAATATGGACACGAAGACAAGAGAAAATGATGACTCTCTCTACTTACAGAAATAGAAATCAAGCGTTTCCAGAGTACATATGTTTTCATGCAAAAATGCCTCACACATAATGAGTGTTCAATCAGTGTTCTTTACTACTTGGCAAGGATTCGTGTGTTGTACAGAGTGCACACATAACTGAAACTAAATATAGGGGGTGGAGAGTTTACACACTTTCCCAGAATTCAGAAAATATTATGAGACTGAATGTCATAATTCAGTAGAAAGTGAGCAACTTGAATTAAGGTATAGATGCAATCAATCATAATGTCCTCTGAGCAAGTGATGTGCTTTAGTATGCTCTATACTGAGCATGGTGTGGGAAACAAGGAAATCTGGAAGGAGTTCTCCTGCTCTTAAGGTATATTCAGTTTATTTAGGGAGACACTCATTTAAGTAATGAAGAAAACATAGCTGGAGTAGCATAACAATAAAACAAGCAAATGCTTTACAAATGGACTACAGAAACACTGAAGAGAATGAAGCAGGCCTAAGCAGACATTAGTGGGACGATTCCAGCTCTGCTTCCTAAAGAAGAGGGTTGTGGGCTTCTAGGAAAGAAGGTGCTAGAAAGATCAAAATGCTGTCATTAGCGATAGAATGCAGGATTAATAAACTGTTTTTCCTAGTGGACAGAATCATGGAAAAAGTAAAACAGCTAGGTAGCTGATTATTAGTGAGACTGTAGGTAATTTTTTTCTTTGTTCTTTCCCTCACTGCTATAATACTTTTCATCCTATGTTCATTAAAATATTTTACTTATAGTGAGTGTGTGTTTTGCATCTGTGTATATAAACCATAACCTTTTCAGGAACTGTTTTCCTCTTCCTTTATCTTTTTTGCTTCTGGTTTTTTGCCCCTACTCTCGAGTTTTCAATAGACCCTCCAAGAGTTTCTGCTCCCTCCCCTTCAAATATAGTGGGGGAACTTCACAGACTCTCAAATACCACTTTTTTTTGAGGTTCAGGACATCTGATGGTGTTTCAGAGAAGGTGGATTTGGAAATTCACCAACTAAGAAGAAAGAGAGCAGCTGATCATATCCTAGGAGGAGCCTGCTTTGTTTTAATGGGTTGAGCTGCTGAAGGAAGAAGCTTCATTATGCAGCTTTGTACCAACGTGGTTATACAGAGTGGTTTTCTCCTCTTTCTGCATCACAGGAGACACAGAATCCAGTGACCTGAATAATTAAATTAAAATAAGAAATAATCAAGCTTAAACTGGAATAAAGTTGAGGAAAAGGCATCCCTTTCTTTAGATCATAGAGGTTTTTCCATAAATAAATAATCTGGGTCTATCTTCCACACAGCTAAAGAAACACAGAAATCTAGCTTGTGGAAATTTTTCCCATACAATGTAAAAACTCAAATATGTAAATATATCTTAGGAGTTTGAAAGTCCAAAAGGAAACATCGACGGACCATTTTTAATTATACCTAGTTCCAATCCCTTATCCTAAATTTGCACATTGGTGATTACCAATATGATCGAGACTCTTATATATAATAATAAAAATAATAATGCCGTAGGGGAGGCTGGGTGGCTCAGTTAGTTGAGTGTCCAAATCTTGATGTCGGCTCTGTGCATGATCTCGGGGTAGTGAGATCAAGCCCCTCCCCCACGTCTGGCTCTGTGCTGAGCATGAGGCCTGCTTGGGATTCTCTCTCTGTCTCCCTCTGCCCCTCCCCCTGCCTGTGCAGGCACTTGCTCTCTCAATAACTAAAAAAATAATGCCTTATATTTCTTGTGTTTTAATTATCTCAACCAATCAGAGTAATAGAGCACCCTGTGCAGTTACGGTAATAAACGGATGTTTGATTGCCTTTTTATAGAAGAAAAACATTTTTAGAAGGCACACAGAAGTTAAATGATATTGTGTTCAAGGTCACACATCAAAGGAAGAAAGATGAAGTGTCTACTTCAGTGAGAAAAAGTGCCAAGTTCACACCAGAAGTCCTCATCCCTCCAAACCTCTGTGTTTCTGTCATTAAAATATAAATAATAATAATAGCTTGCCAATTGGATGAGGATGAGGATTAAATTATATAATAATGTAACAGAAAGTTCCTAGAAAAGTTTAGCCACATGGAAAGAGCTCAATAATTTAGGAAGAAGTGGGCAAAGTAGGAGGAGAAAGAGAAAAAAGAAGAAAACTATATTACTGTTTTGGAAAGGTTATCAGTCAGCTCCACCTTAAAAGTTCCCTCCCAAGAGAGCTGGCCACCTTCTAGAAAATCCAATGTGCATTTATACTCTGCAAAATTTGCAAATTTTATACTTTTTACTGCTAATTACCATTAGGCATTATGCTTTGACTTTATTCACATTGTCATGTCTTTAAAATAATATGAATCATTTTCCTGAGATGTGGAACAGCTGCAAATGTTACACGAAGGCAATTTTGCAAATTAAGGTAATTTGCTGAAAATTCTTCCCAAGATGCATTTAAATAGGTAGCTTGTGGAAGAGAATATCATGTTTCCTTCTAGCATGTTCCAATTCACAGGATTACTGGTTAACCCATTAACAAATCTGCATTGAATTCCAACCTTGTGTGAGATAATGGGGCCAAGATAAAGATCAAGAAGAATTAGTATTTATATCAAAGTTTATAATGTAGTAAGGAGAAGGAGATGAGAAACCACAAAGAATAAGAAACATAATACTTCAATTAAATAATATAATAATGACTATTATTTGTAAAGATGCCATGTAAAACTTAAGAATGAGGGGCACCTGGGTGGCTCAGTGGATTAAAGCCTCTGCCTTTGGCTCTAGTCATAATCCCAGGGTCCTGGGATCGAGCCCCACATTGGGCTCTCTGCTCAGGGGGGAGCCTGCTTCCTCCTCTCTCTCTGCCTGCCTCTCTGCCTACTTGTGATCTCTGTCTGTCAAATAAATAAATAAATAATCTTTAAAAAAATAAAATAAAAAATAAATTTAAAAAAAAACTTAAGAATGATTAATTGCCCAATGGTATGGCTTGGGTAACAAGCACATTAAATTTAAGGGACCAGAACACTGAAGGCTGCAGACAGCTGAGAAGAGCTTCCTGAGAAGTCTTCCTCAGCATTTAAAGATAGGTAGGATTCAGATATCCTTAAAATTGATTTCATAGGATGAAATTTTGGAGTGTGTCTAAGTGTTTGCTAACAAACAGAGATTTAGGTAACATGTTTTCAAAGTCAAACCCAGGAGAACTTCCATTCTGGAACACTAAACTGCAGTCTGAATTGTGGTAGGAATTGAAACACGGCAGTTTATTATAAATTAAAGCATTTCATGAGATCAGTAAGTCATGTAAGCACATACAAGTGCAAAAAAATACTAGTGTATTTTGTTACTCAATCTATCTTTAACCTTACACTAGGAAGCTGGAGCCCCACCGTGATGGACATTTCAGGAACAACACCAAAACAGCAGCAAAGCACACTGTTCTCACAAGACACAGACAGATCAATATTTCCCAGTGATGGAGGCAGGTCATTGCTTGACCTTGTTCTCTGAGCCAACCTAGCCAAGAAAGATAGAACTTCAGTTCTGAGGGAAATCCAGCCAATAGTCAATTATCCAATCTGATGATGCAGAAAGAAAGGATAACATGTTGAGTTTTAACATCTGACCAAATCTTTCCCAAGAGTGCTTTACTAAATAAACCAGTTTTAAAGAGAATCCAGCTTCACCTTTTTCCCTCTTCTTACCTATCCTCACTGGGTTTGAAGTGCTTTCAAAGTCTGATACAGACATAAGATAGATCCTGAAGAGAAAGAGGAAAATGGGCATTGATAATCCAAACAGATACTCCAGTGAATAAATCATGAGTTAGGTGCAATAAAAATTTATTTTTAAAATTCCTTGTGGCCAGCAAAAGAAGAGAAGCTAATAATATTTGAGAGGGGGGGCTCTTTTTAGCCCTAAAGAGACACACTAAGATCTTCCTTAGTGATCATTTAGTAACTCAGAAGAACTCTGGAAAAATATATCTTCAGTGACAAAACATCTTTTGGACATGTCTATGAATTGTCTCCCATACCTTTATCCCTAGTGATTGTTTGCTGGATATTGAGCTGACAGTGCCAACTCAAGAGAGAGATGAAATCATAAGCCACTAGAGCTCTTGCTCTTTGAATATGGACAAATCATTAAAAGTATCACTACAGCTATATTATTTAGCTTTCATATATTTTCTGAAAGATTAGTAAAATACAACTATGACAACAGTTACCATGGAAACCGTTTCTTGCTGCTGCCTTCCTGAATAGTAACATTTAATTTGATGCATTAATCTAGTAGCTGAGGTATGATTCACCTTTTTTTCTCATCAGTTCCTACATCACCAAACCACACAACCCTAAGGAGTGATTCTCTCTCTGCTAACACTCTTTGTCATAAAGTAAGAACATATTTTGTCTTTCTAGCCAGAATTATTGAACACCCACTAAATAATCTAAATAAAAGAATAGAAATAGAGTATAAGTTTTAAAAAACAAACAGTGCCAAGCTCCATGCTGAATGTCAGTGACTCATTACATGACAGATTTTTTAATTTGCTTACATAACATTAATACTACCCTGAAAGAAAAAAAGCTTCTGTAAGACAGCCCTCCACAAGGAGGCTTATTTCCCTGGTCTGTCAGCTCTGGTCCTTGGAATGCTAGCTACAAGAGCCCAATGGGCTCAAATATCTATCCAGAGAGAAAGAAAATTCTTTAACTTAGATCTTTATAATGACCACACAAGGATTAGTTAACAATGAATGAATCTGAAATACAAAAAGAAAATTATGATAGAGTAATTACACAGTTCACTTGAGCATTATTATATCCAGCAAATCACAAATGATATAAACTCAAGTGTTAATTTCCAGTTTTCCTAAGAAACTACTGAAAATGTATAACCAAAGGAAGCTAAACAGACCTATCCAGACCAGATCTCTGGTCTCTTAAGATATTTTTATTCTATTGATCCTCATTGGTATGTCTCCCACTATTCTTGCTCAGAGCTGATCTGTGTTTGGATCTCAACCAACACCATTATTTCTAGTTGAAGAAATTCCTCAGGCTACACTTATGAGTTCATCAGAAATACACAGCTCTGGGATGCCTGGGTGGCTCAGTTGGTTAAGCGGCTGCCTTCGGCTCAGGTCATGATCCCAGCGTCCTGGGATCGAGTCCCGCATCGGGCTCCTTGCTCGGCAGGGAGCCTGCTTCCTCCTCTCTCTCTGCCTGCCACTCTGTCTGCCTGTGCTCACCCTTTCTGACAAATAAATAAATAAAATCTTTAAAAAAAAAAAAAAAAGAAAGAAATACACAGCTCTGACAATGGTATTCCTAAAGAGGTCTTTGTTTTCCTTAACTATTCTCTGCAAGATATGTGTCACAAGTTGTATGCTACTGGATTGATCCTCCCTATGTCTATAGGGACCCAGCTCCTTCTACATTTATGGATTAGAGAGAGTTTTGTGTTTTTTGGTTCTCAGTTGTGTCTGGTTCTTTTCCTTTGTTCTGAATTCTGACCTTAGTTATGGCCATGGATGGGTTGCATTCTGCTCTTTTGGATGGTAAGAGTAACTATCAAATGAGGGGCCAATCCAAAAATGGATCTTCCCATTTTACAAACATGTAGGTGCCATTATACTTCTTATGTAACACTATTAAGAACTATTCCTGGACATAGAATCTCAGTTGTCAAGCATCACAGTTTTACTCAAAACTCGCATAAGTGTGCTACATATAGTTTACTCAAAGCTAGATATGGAAACACTAATATTGATGTGACCTCATTTTCTCTAACATTCATCTTTCACAGAATTCTGCAAAATGCCAACAATTCAGCATGTAGCCATGTAATTTTTAAAACTATAATATTTAGAATATTAACAGTAACACAGAATATCATGCCCATTTTAGTAAGCAAATGATAGATCTCACCATGTCTACAGAATGTTTTAGGTTCATTAAAACTCCATTTTAATTTCCAAATAAGAATCCAAAATTACATGGAATCTTGAAAACATATGAAAATAGAAGTAGTACTTTGGAATATATCTATTGTCTCAGATCAAGTGCTATCTCATTAGCATCTACATCATATATTAAGTAATTTACTGATTCAACAAATAATTATTGTATCTACCATGTTTCAAGCAGAAACCCTGGTTTTTTGGAGTTTGCATTTTTGTGTGTGTTGGGGGGCAGTGGGAAGTAATACAATCAACAAATAAATTAGATGATGACAAATTAGATGATAAATTCTACAGGTAAAAAGAGAGAAACTGACAGCAATACAACAATAGGAAGGGATATTAACATCCCATTTACATCAATAGGTAGATCATTCAGACAGAAGAGATCAACAAGGAAGCAATGGGTTGAACAACACATTAGACCAGATGGACTTAACAGATATATAGAGAACATTCCATCCAAAAACAGCACAATACATATTCTTTTCAAGTGCATATGGAACAGTCTCCAGGATAGATCACATGTTAGGCTACAAAACAAATCTCAATAAATTTAAGAATAAACTAAGGAATTTAGTAAATCATATTGAGCATCTTTTCCAACCACAACAGTCTAAAACTTCAAAATCAATTATAAGAAAAAAACTGGAAGAACACAAACACATGGAGGCTAAACAACATGATACTAAAAACCAATAGGTCAATGAACAAATCAAATTAAAAAACTCAAAAAATACATGGAGACAAATGAAAATGAAAACAGAACAGTCCAATCTTTGGGACACAACAAAAGCAGTTCTAAGAAAGAAATGTATAGTGATTCAGATCTACCTCAAGAAACAAGAATAGTCTGAAATAAATAGTCTAACCTTATACCTAAATGAACTAGAAAAAGAACAAACAAAACCTAAAGGTAGTAGAGGAAAGGAAATAATAAGGATTAGAGCAGAGGGGCACCTGTCTGGCTCTGTTGGTAAAGCATGTGACTCTCAAGCTTAGGGTCATGAGTTCAAGCCCCAAAACAGGTGCAGAGCCTACTTGAAAAAAAAAAAGATTAGAGTAGAAATACATGAGACAGAGACTAAAAAAAAGCAATGGAAAAGATAAATGAAATCTAGAGCTGCTTTGTTTAAAAGAAAGACAAAATTGATAAACCTTTAGCTAAACTCATCAAGAAAAAATAGAGTTCTCAAATAAAATCAGAAATGAAGGAAGAGAAATAGCAACTGACATCACAAAAATAAAAAGAATTATAAGAGAATACTATAAAAAATTACATGCCAACTAAATGGACAACCTAGAAGAAATGGGTAAATTCCCAGAAATATACAATCTTCCAAAACTGGATCAGGAAGAAACAGAAAACTTGAGCAGAGTGATTACTAGTAATAAAATTGAATCAGTAATCAAAAAATTCCAAAAACAAAAATCCAGGACCAGATGGAGTCACATGTGAATCCTATCAAACATTTAAAGAAGAGTTAATGCCTTTTCTTCTCAAACTATTTCAAAAAATAGAAGAGAAAATTTCCAAATTCATTCTATAAAACCAGACCTACCCCGTGGCCAAAACCAGACAAAAACATGACCAGAAAAGAGAACTACAGGTCAATATCCCTGATGAACACAGATGCAAAAATCCTCAACAAAATATTAGCAAGCTGAATTCAACAATACATTAAAAGGATCACACACCACAATCAGATTTATTCCAGGGATACAAGGATGGTTCAATATTTCAAAAATCAATCAATGTGATACATCACATTAACAAGAGGAAAGATAAAAACCATATGGTCATCTCAACAGACACAAAAAAAGCTTTCGACCAGATTCAACATCCATTCATGATAAGAACTCTCAACAAAGTTAAGTCTTAGAGGGAACATACTTCAACATAATAAAAGACATATGTGAAAAACCCAGAGCTAACATCTTACTCAATTGTGAAAAATGGAGAGCTTTTCCTCTAAGAACAAGAGCAAGACAAAGATATTTACTTTCACCCCTTTTATTCAAGGTAGTATTGGAAGTCCTACCCACAGCAATCAAACAAGAAAAAGAAATAAAAGGCATCCAAATTGTTAAGGAAGAAGTAAAACTGCCAGTACTTGCAGATGATATGATACTCTATAGGAAATCCTAAAGATTCTGTAAGAAAGAAAAAAAGAAAGACAGTTGGATGGACAAAAAAAAAAAATAATAAACTATTAGTAGTAATGAATTCAATAAAGTTTCAGAATACAAAATTAATGTACAGAAATCTGTTGCATTTCTACATAGTAATAAAAAAAGCAGAAAAAGAAATTAAGAAAATAATTCCATTTACAACTTCACCAAAAAGAATAAAATATGTAGGAATAAATTTAACCAAGTAGGCAAAAAGAATTAAGTAGGTAAGAGGTGCAAAAATCTAGGATCTGTATATTATGAAGAGGTGACAATATTAAGTTCGGGGAGACAAAGGAGGATTCTGAAAAGGTGACATTTGGGCAAAGTTTGGGAGGTGAAGGAATAAGCCACATGGATTGCTGGGCAAAGAGAACTCCAGGCAGAGGGAACAGCTAGTTGCAAAAGCCCTGAGGCAGGAGCATATCTGGTATGTTGAAGACTAGGCCAATTTGGGTCAAGTGGAGCAACTTAAGGGGAGTATCATAGGCAATGAATAAGAGAAGCAATGAATAAGAGAAGCAATGAGGGGGCACCTGGGTGGCTCAGTGGGTTAAGCCTCTGCCTTCGGATCAGGTCATGATCTCGGGGTCATGGGATCGAGACCCATGTCTCCCCCCTCTGTCTCTGCCTGCCTCTCTGCCTACTTGTGATCTCTCTCTCTCTCTGTCAAATAACTAAATAAAATCTTAAAAAAAAAAAAAGAGAGAGAGGAAATGAGATGTCAGTTGTGTAGGGCCTTCTAGGCCACTGTTAAGAACTCGGCCTTCTATTCTTCATGAAATAGGAAGTCACTGAGGATTTTAAGCTAAGGAGTGACATGACCTCTTTTCCATTTTTCAAAGTTCACTCAGACTATTATGTTGACAATCACCCAATGGCTGAGGGTTGGAGGGGCAAAGGAAAAAGCAGAGGGTCTAGTTAAGAGACTGTTGCAATAATCCAGGTAGGAGGTGATAGTGGACTGGATTTGGGAGTAACATCAGAATTGACAGAAGAGGTCAGATTCTGGGTATGCAGTGAAAGCAAAGTCAACGGGAGTTGCTTACAGATTAGATGTGGTTAGAGGAGATATGAATTAGATGAGAGAAGGAAAACCACAGAATTTTTGGCCTGAATAACCAGAAGACACAAGCAACAAACGTATCAACATGGGGAACACCTTCTGGAGAAGGTGGGAGTGAGAATTCAAGACTTCCGTTCGGGACCACTAAGTTTGATATGCACCTTATACATATATGCAAGTGGAGATACGGAGAAGGCAGACAGATACAAGGCACAAGGATAGACCTTTCAATTAATGTTTACTGAGTGATTAAGTGAATTAAGAAGTAATAAATGAGGGGCACCTGGGTGGCTCAGTGGGTTAAAGCCTCTGCCTTCTGCTCAGGTAATGATCTCAGGGTCCTGGGATCGAGCGCCGCATTGGTCTCTCTGCCCAGCGGGGAGCCTGCTTCCCGCCCCCCCCCCCGCCCCGCCTGCCTCTCTGCCTACTTGTGGTCTCTGCCAAATAAATAGAAACAAAATCTTAAAAAAAAAATAAATGAGTAAGTGAATAAGCACTTAATGAATGAGTGAATAAATGAATGAATATTGGGGACACAAAAATATTCCAGTAAAAAAGAACTAGTGAGGAGTGTATAATTCAGCAGATAACTTGCTGTCTGAAACAGCGAGTGCTTAAATGAGAAAAATAAGATAACTGGGGGAGGGGGGCTATTGTAGAGATCCGTACAAAGCAACCCACTCGCTGGGTTTTAAAATAACATTTTCAATTAAAACAATGTCACTTTGGAACCCAAGAGGTATATTGTGCACCACAAACTCCCTCAAAAGAATTCAAGTTCAAGAGCATCATTTTTATATGTCTTGTGTGTATGTGCTAAAATTATAAAAGAATGATCTGCAAATGAAGAAGGTAGTTCACTAACCACACAGATTGGATGCATGGATGTATATAAATATATATTAAGTATCGTTATGAAACAACACAATGCTGATCTTTGATTTCCCACAAAACGATTTCCATATTCTGGAAGTCATTCTATCTTAACTGCTTTTTAATATCTTAAATATGTCACTGTTTTTAGGTATACATTGTTATTGTAACTCATTTTAGAGATTTTTAAAGGTATGCATTTATTGGTTTTAATTTACTAACTGTAACTACCACCTTAGGGGCCTGACCTTAAGTCACAGAAATTAAGGTGTATCCCATGCCCTACTAAATAATGTACATTTCTCAAAGTGTCTAACCAATTTGGTATTAAAGTTTATATTGCAAAAATTAGAAATGAGAAGAAGCAAGAGCACTGGATAAATCTCTTCATTCCTACATCTGTTCTTTGAGCTGCTACTTATATTAGCAAATGACAGGAAGGAAATTTCTCTTCAATATTTTTTTAAAATCACAATGGTTTTTTTTTAAAGATTTTATTTATTTATTTGACACAGAGAGAGAGATCACAAGTAGGCAGAGGCAGGCAGAGGGGGAGGGGGAAGCAGGCTCCCTGCTGAGCAGAGAGGCCGATGCAGGCCTTGATCCCAGGACCCTGAGATCATGACCTGAGCTGAAGGCAGAGGCTTAACCCACTGAGCCACCCAGGCACCCTAAAATCACAATGTTTTTAATTTCAATAGTTTCAAAGAATAAGAGAGAGATAAAGCAATTTTTAAATTTTCATTTTATTTCAATTATAGTTGTTTTAAGTCATTTTCTTTTACCTAAAATAAGCAAATAACTCTAGCAAGGCAGTATCTAATTAATCATGACTAGAAAGGGCATGATGTTAGGAATACCTGATAAATAGTCTTAAAAAAAAATTCTTTTAGAATATGAAAATCTTTCCACAAATAAGACTGTAACATTTAACACTGTTTTATCTTAGCTAAGAAAGAAAAGAGCCATTTAAATTAAGACTTCTAGCAAACTCTTTTCTTTCCACTTTCCATTCCAGGTAACACTAAATTAGTTCCTCATAAAATAGAAAATATAGAGTCTGCAAGAATATTGTAGTAGTTATGTCAGGACAGACACAACTAGATTTATGCAAGAAGCAGTGCTTATGTTAAAGGATAAAAAGAACATTGTTCCCATTTTCCTAGCCTAGAGCTTACAAAAGTTCTAGAACATAGTTTCTCAACCTCAGCACTATTGACATTTGAGGTTGCATGAATCTGTGCACTGCCAAATGTTTACCAACATCCCTGTCCTCCAAGCACTAGATGCCAGTAGCATCCCACCCCAAGTATGACATTGCCAGACATTGCCAGATGTGCCCTGGGGAGAGCAAAACTGCCCCTGGTTGAGAAACTTTGATCTGTCTGTTCAGGAGATACATGAATTTATATAGATCCCTCTAGATGCATTGCCTTTATACAAAATTTAACCTTGATTTCAAAGTTCATTTTCAGTTGTCACCAGAGCACTTGAAACAAAACAGCAGGAAGCAGGTGATGCCAACAGAAAAAGGGAGTTTGGCTCTTTCAAAAGTTAAATGTTATGTAACCAAGAAGCAAATCCTTAAAAATTTATACCATAGAAATCCCCCCAAATTAAACTTAGGTTTAAATCTGTTAAATGAGCTCACTTGTATTCTTCCAAAAATAATGAAGAAATACTGCAACTATCTACACAATCCAGAAACTTGATCTTCTAGAAGGATGCTTAAGGTGGCTTTTTTTTTTCTTCTCAAAGTGGCAGCTTCTTATTATCATTTGAAATGTCATTTGGTGACTCAAAAGAAAACAACTGTAATTCAAACAGCAAGAAATGAGGGGGAATAAGTCAGCATGTGGCTTCCGTTTAGAAGTTACTAAGCCATCTTGCCATGATTAATGTAATGTGCTTTCTCCATGGGCATGAAACCCCAGGTCTCTAAATATCATTTAGATACTGGTGGCTCCCATATTGGCATCTCATTCCAACCTGTCTCTGAGACCATGGCCAATTTACTCTTCAATATATCCACACAGATGACCAATGGTCTGCCAGAAAGGCAGACTTTTCTCTTAGCCTTCTTTTCAACTTCCCTCCCAGCCCTCTCCCTATTGGAAAATAGTAACATTTCATCCCAGGAAAAAGCTTTATAGTCATTCTTGATTTCTGTATTTCCTATTACTGCTATAACAAATTTCCATAATTTTGTGACTTAAAACAACACAAATTGTTATCTTACACTTCTGTAGATCCAAAGTCCTAAATCAAAGCCTAGATTCTAAAGTTAAGGTGTCAGCAGGGCTGGTTCCTTTTGGAGGCTCAAGGGGAGGAACTGTTTCCTTACCTGTGCAGCTTCTAGAGGATACCTGTTTGCCTTGGCTCCTGGGTCTTTCCTCGCATGGCTCCAACCTCTGCCTCCATCATGACATCTCCTTCTCTGACTCTGACTCTTGGGTCCCTTGGGAATACATTGGATCCACACAGATATTCCAGGATGATCTTCCAATTTCAAGATCCTTAACTTAGTCACACCTACAAAGTCTCTTTCTATCGTGATTTATATAAGGTATATATATTTAGTCATTTAGATGACCAAAAGATATTTCTCATATACATTTGGTCTTCGTCCACAGTTCCTGGCTCACATCTCCAAAAACCCTTGGAACTTCCTGAGATAAAAGCAACGGGAACACCATTTGTCATATATTTGCTTTCTTGTCCTCAGTACCTAAAATCACTTCAGAGCCATAAAGGTGAAATGACGTCTTGTTATTCATGACAGGCTCCTTTCTACCACAACTGGGTTTATGTAAATGAGATGACTTTTTGAAAAGCACCTAAGGATGGGGGCTTCTTCCAGGGGAACCAACCACAAACAGGGGTTTGGAAATTTCCATCCTACCCCTTGATCTCTCAGGAGGACAGAGAGGTTGGAGGTTGAATCAGTCACTGATAGTTAATGATTTCATCAATCATACCTATGTAATAAAGCCTCAGTAAAAACCCAAAAGGAGAGAGAGAGTTCAGAGAGCTTTCAGGTTGGTGAACACATGAGGATTTGGAGAGTGACCTGGGATGTGGAGCAGTCTTGTAGGACAGACCCTTTAACCTGTGGGATCTGATGTTATCTCCAGGTAAATAGTGTCAGAATTGCTGGTGTCCTGAGAATTGCTTGTTGGTGTGGGGAATCCCTCCACACATTGGAATTTGGTGATCAGAACCACCTTTGACCATATGAGGTAATTATATTCACTGGTTCTGGGGATTAGGATGTGGGCATCTTTGGGGGGGCATTATTCTGTCTACCACAACTCCTCCCTTCTACTAGTCTACCCACCTTCAAATCATCAACAAGCTGGAAGCTCTACTTCTAATATACACCCCAAATCAACTATTTCCTTGTAACTCCTCTGCGACCATCCTAATGCTGGCCACAGAAACTCTATCCTGGACAACTGTGAGCATCTCCTAACTGGTCTCCTTGCTGCCACTCTTTCCTCTCTACAGGCCATTGTCTTTGATGCAGCCAGAATAATCTTTTTTAAAAAACAAATCAGATGATGTTATTTCTTTGTTTAAAATTCATTTTAATGGCTTCCCATTACAGCCAGAACAAAATTCTAATAGGCCCTTCATCCTCTGGCCCCTTTTTACCTTTACAAAATAATGGAGGAGGAAATACACAATCTTTCCTCCACAAAATTTCTCTCCTTCCCTCCCCATCAACCTTCCAAGGCTGAGAAAAACTCCCAGCAATTCACTGAAGGAGAGCACTTGTGTTTCACTGTCCTTCCATTGTGCCTCTGGGTCTCTCCAGAGGCAGAAGACAGCAATTTACCACTAATTCTAATCTTAAACCCTGTCTCTCAAAGTCTGTCTTGACTATAAAATTACTGCTCAAACTACCAGAAAATTAGAAATATGTAAGAAATTAAAATCAAGAGGTAAGGGAAAGAAAAGAAGGAGCATAATATAGTGTGATATATTCTTCACATTTCATAGCAAGCAGAGAAAAGATAATATCTTAGGTTGATGGGTCCAAAAATAGAGCAGAAATAAATTATTCAATGTTAAAAGAACTAAAAATAAAAATTTAGCAGCCTTTGGGGAGTGTTTGGAGAGAGAGAGTTTTACTCTTCATTTTATTCTTTTATGAACTCTGAATTCTTAAACCATGTAAATAGAGTAGAGTAACTACTAATTTTTCACATATATTTACACTAATTTTACGAGTGAAGGTGTATGTGTTTATATGTGCAAATTTGTCATCTGTCTTTCACCTACTGTAATATTCCTTTCCCTCTGATTCCTAAGACTGTTCTTCGAAACCCCCCACCAGAAACTCCCACCAAGGACTTCTTGGCGATAAATCAGAGGGCACCCAGCACGATCTCACCAGCAGCATCTCTCTGGAACATCATTCTTAGGCCCTTCTCTGACTCTATTTTTCAAAAACTCTTTTCTCCTGGAATCACCTCACACCAACTATTTCTGGATAATTCTTACTCATCTTCCAACATGCCAGAATCTCAGAATTCTGAGAAACCCTAGCAACGTGATACACACACACACATATGCACACACGTACACACAAAACTATTAAAACTAATAAATGAATCCAGCAAAGTTATAAGATACAAAATCACACCAAAATTAGCTTCATTTTTATACATGAAAAATGCAAACTCCTACAATGATATTAAGAAAACAGTTCCGTTTACAATAGCATCAGAAAGAATAAATACTTGGGAATAAACTTAACCAAGGAGGTAAAAAACTTGGACACTGAAAAACTACAAAAGCACCAATGAAAGAAATAAAATAAAACACAAATAAATGGAAAAACACCCTGGGTCCATGGATTGGAAGACTCAATATTATTAAGATGTCAATATGAGGGGCGCCTGGTTGGCTCAGTGGGTTAAGCCTCTGCCTTCAGCTCAGGTCATGATCTCGGGGTCCTGGGATCGAGCCCCGCATCAGGCTCTCTGCTTAGCGGGGAGCCTGCCTCCCCCTCACTCTCTGCCTGCCTCTCTACCTACTTCTGATCTCTCTCTGTCAAATAAGTAAATAAAATCTTTAAAAAAAAGATGTCAATATGACCCAAAGCAATCTACAGATTCAGTGCAATCTCTATCAAAAACAATGATGTTTTTTGCAGAAATTGAAAAATCCATCTTACGATTCATATGGAATTTCAGGGGACTATAAGTAAGCAAAACAATCTTGAAAAAGCTAACATCAAGCTACAGTCATCAAAAGAGTATGGTACTGACATAAATATAAACATAGAGACCAATGCACTAAAGAGCCCAGAAATAGATCCTCATGCCATGATCAAATGGTTTTGGACAAGGGTGCCAAGACCATTCAATGGGGAAAAGACAGTCTTTCTAGCAAATGGTAAAGGGAAAACTAGATATCCATCTGTAAAAAATGAAGTTAGACCCTTAACTTATTCCATGTGCAAAAATTAACTGAAAATAAATCAAAGGCCTAAATGTAAGAGCTGAAACTATAAAACTCTTAGAAGAAAATATGGGGGAAAACTTAATGATGTTGGATTTTGCAGTGCGTTCTTGGATATAACATGGAAAGCAGAGGCAACAACAAAATAATTTGAGTTTCATCAAAATTAAAAACTTTTGTGCATTCAAGTACACTACCAGTAGAAAGCTCAACTCTTGGAATAAGAGAAAATATATCTAATAAGAAACTGATAGGGGGCACCTGGGTGGCTCAGTGGGTTAAGCCGCTGCCTTCGGCTCGGGTCATGATCTCAGGGTCCTGGGATCGAGCCCTGCATCAGGCTCTCTGCTCAGCGTGGAGCCTGCTTCCCCCTCTCTCTCTGCCTGCCTCTCTGCCTACTTGTGATCTATCTGTCAAATAAATAAATAAAATCTTTAAAAAAAAAAAAAAAGAAATAGGGCACCTGGGTGGCTCAGTGGGTTAAAGCCTCTGCCTTCCACTCAGGTCATGATCCCGGGGTCCTGGGATCAAGCCCCACATCGGGCTCTCTGCTCAGCAGGGAGCCTGCTTCCTCCTCTCTCTGCCTGCCTCTCTGCCTCCTTGAGATCTCTGTCTGTCAAATAAATAAATAAAATCTTAAAAAAAAAAAAAAAAAGAAAGAAGAAAGAAACTGATAGAAAGAACTCCTGCAATGCATCAACAAGAAAACAACCCAGTTAAGAAATGGGCAAAGGATTGAGCAGATATTTCTCCAAAGGAGATATACAAAGAGCCAATAAGCAAATGAAAAAGGGCTCAACATCATTAATCATCAGAAAAATGCAAATAAAAACCACTATGAGATACCTCTTACAACCACTAGGATTAAAATGGTTGATGTCAAAAAGAAAACAAACAGGAAACAAGTGTTGACAAAGATGTAAAGAGAATTGGAATCTCCTGCATTGCTCGTAGGACTGCAAAACAATGCAGCTGCTGTGCAACATGTGGCGATTCCTCAAGAAATTAAAAACAGAATTACTGTAAGCTCCAGCAATTCCACTTCTGGGTGTCAACCCAAAGAACAGAAAGCAGAGATTTTTTTTTTTAATTTAGGTATTTTTTTTTTTTATTATTTTTTTATAAACATATAATGTATTCTTAGCCCCAGGGGTACAGGTCTGTGAATCGCCAGGTTTACACACTTCACAGCACTCACCATAGCACATACCCTCCCCAATGTCCATAACCCACCACCCTCTCCCTATCCCTCTCCCCCCCCCCCCCCCCCCGAACCCTCAGTTTGTTTTGTGAGATTAAGAGTCTCTTATGGTTTGTCCCCCCCCATCCCATCTTGTTTCATTTATTCTTTTCCTACCCCCCAAACCCCACATGTTGCATCTCCACTTCCTCATATCAGGGAGATCATATGACAGTTGTCTTTCTCCGACTGACTTATTTCGCTTAGCGTAATACCCTCTAGTTCCATCTATGTTGTCGCAAGTGGCAAGATTTCATTTCCAAAAGGTATTTATACATCCACGTTCATAGCAGCATCACTCACAATAGCCAAAAGTTCGAACATTCTAAGCATCCGTCAACAGACGATGGGATAAACAAAATGTGGTAAAGACATGGATAAGAATATTATCCAGCCTTAAAACAGAAGGAAATTTCAATATATGGTACATGACATGGATGAACCTTGAAGACATTATGTTAAGTGAAATAAGCCAGTCACAAAAGGATAAATATTGTGTGATTTTCCTTCTATAACGTAACTGGGATAGTCAAATTCACAGAGAGGACAAGTAGAATGGTAGTTGCCAGGGCCTGGGGAAAGTAGGGGGTGGGGAATTAGTATTTAATGGGGACAGGGTTACAGCTGAAGAAGTTGAAAACATTCTGGAGATGGATGGTGGTGTTGGTGCGCAATAACGTGAATTTGCTTAATGCCACAGAAATATACACCCACAATGGTTAAAATGGTTCACTGTTTTTAGCCATAATTTGTAAGAGAAAGGGAGTCTGTATGTGAACTCTTCTTGGTTAAAGGCAGTTAAGATGCAGGGCCCCTGGGTGGTTCAGTCATTAAGCGTCTGCTTTGGGCTCAGGTCATGATCCCAGGGTCTTGGAACGGAGCCCCACATGCATGTGGCTCCCTGATCAGCGGGAAGCCTGCTTCTCCTTCTCCCACTTTCCCTGCTGTGTTCCCTCTCTCTCTGTGTGTCTCTCTGTGTCAAAAAAATAAATAAAATCTTTAAAAAAAAGAAAAGGCAGCTAAGATGCAAAGCCCACAGCTTTATTTCCTGGTCATAACATGTTTAGGAATATCACAGCATCAAAAAAAGAAAAGAAAAGAAAAAAAATAAGAACCAGAACTGTATTTCTGATATTTTCACCCAGTTAAATGCTTCTGGTTCGGAGGTCTATATGCTATTCCATTTGACATGGTTTTATAATTATTACATTTCATTCCAAAGCCAAGAAAACTATCAATTGCAGGCGAAAGTATTTCTTGGGTTCTGTTTTGTGTGGAGACTTGGGGAGTGAGGAGAAGAAGGAGAAGGATGTGGTTGTTTATGTAATAGGGACATTCCTTAGGGAAATGATCATACAAATTCGTGCTATTTATAGTATTTGGAGCCACACCATCCCCACCTTGGTAATTAGCTCCACAAGGAAAACAGTTCACCTCACAACCAAATGCCTGATTGTAAGCCTGCTCCGGAGATCCCTGAGCGTTGGCAGAGGTTTAGGGAAGACTCCTCTTAATCCCCTAGAGTGCGAACGCCATGCCGACGTACTACTGCTTCAACCTGGCTTAGAGGATGGTAGCCCTAAGACACCACCCCACATCGTTGGGTATTTACTCCTGCCTAAGTATGGAAATGACTCAGTCACAGTCACCTGCAGCCATGATACCAGGGACACCCAGAGTGTCACCCTTCCCCACAAATGTCCTTACAATGACTTCTAAGCCCACCTTCTTTTGAATAAAACAATCTTTATTCATAAAAGAGCAGTTCATAGCTTGGGTTCCCTAGACCTGTACTCAGTAATAAATGGCATCATTTGCTGAGTAAATGATATACTCCCTATATGCCAGGTACTATGCCAACCACTTTACATGGGCATCCCATTTCGGCCAGGCACAACCTCTGGGGTGAACACTATCATTATGTCCATGTTATTGTAAGTATTGATGGCATTAGCAGATGTGACCCTTGACTCCCCAACCATTCTGCCCCCACTACATTGCAAATGAGTTAGTAAAGAAAGTCAATATCTGACTTCTAAACAGCCTAGCACAAATCATATTTATCCCACAAATAAATGCCTACGCTGTATCATTAAAGTGCCAATTTCCCTGCTTCGCACTGAAATAACACCATGTCTGTGTAGGAACACTGGTTATCACATGCTGACAAAAAGTTTAAATTGAATGTTAGTAAAAAACAGAGGGTAAATGAACCAGTTCTTATTAAATTCAACTTGTTTCAAAGACCTATTTCTTCAGGCTGCAGACTCCTATGCTGGAGAATATTTTTCCAAAAAAATAAAAGCTTTTCTAAAATGGTCAAATGTCCAACTTATAATTTGGGAGCACCAAATATGAACACCCCTGGTTCAGTTAACAAGAAGGAAGGAAATCTGAGAGAGGAAAAAAAGTCAAGGAAGTATAACAAGAAAAAGTAAGCAGGTAAGCAAAATACTGTAAAAATGTCAGGATTTTAAACAAGATTATTTATCTGGAGTTCTCATTAAGGGGGGAACAAAAAGACCAAAAAAAAAACCACAAAAAACCCCACAACTGGTTACAGAAGAAGGCCAGGGTATGTGTGATTGTGTACTATGGTATAATTAGTTCATAGATCCTTTTTATAGAGAGGAAAGCTATCTAAAAGGGACAGAAACTTCCCTATTCAACCCACAAATACTATATCATAAAAGAATAAGAGACTGGAAGTTCAGGCCATTCTGGTCATGTCAACAATTCCCAAGACCCGGAGCAAATGACCGGACTTCTTTGGACTTGGTTTTCTCACGTACAACACAGAAATAATCATCACTAATAATGTAACCTGTTCTGTTGCTGTGAGGACTGTGTGAGATAACAGATATGAAAATGCCTTTATAAAACTGTTTAGATTCACTAAGAAGGTAATATATTATCTTTGCTATTACCAGTAGATTGCAGAATGAGTTGCAAGTTGATTTAGTGCATTCTACTTAGCTGAAACAGTAAAGAGCAAGAAAACACATGGAAGATGAGGGGCTCCCCTGAGTGTTGATCGATTTATATTATTAATGGAGCCCATCTGCAAGACTCAAAAATCAATGTATTCGTGGCCCTGGAATATTTTTTTATGAAATGCCTCTAGGTGCACTTAGATTTGACTTCTAAAATTAATCTTTAGCAAGGGCAAAAGGAAGTGATACAGGAGCATGTGATTAGCCTGTTCTCACTACCTCCCTACGGTTAAAAATGGGCTGGGTTGAGTCTCTCAAGTGCACACACCATGTAGATAAAAAAGAAGCGAATGTCCTCAACTATATAAAAATAGATCAAATTAAAGAGCAGTAGAGGGTGTCTGGGTCGCTCAGTTGGTCAAGCATCGCTGACCATTGATTTCAGCCCAGGACATGATCACAGGATTGTGAGACTGAGCCCCATGAGGAACCCCATGCTGGGGATGGAGCCTGCTTGATTAAGCTTGATTCTCTCTCTCCCTCTCTTTGCCCCCCACCTCCCACTGTGTGCATGTGCTCTCCCCCCCTCCAAAAAAAAATAAATAAATAAAAATTTTAAAAGGACAATATAGTCATTAGTTATAGGGTTTTATTTATACTTCTGTTCATTGGTTTCTTTGAACTTAACTCTATAATTAGTGTCTATCAGTAGAGGATACTTATTTGAATTTCCATCCTTTTCATTTTCAAATAGAGAACATTTTGTGTTGTTAGATCTTATTAACAAATAAATATCTTTCAAAACAGAATTGAAAGTAGACCTTCAATTCATTAATTTGTAATGTTCCAAATGGGGAAAGTAGCCTCTGTCTGTCTACTCTATAGCCAGGAGAAGCACCAATATTTAAAAACAAAAATAAAAACAAAACAAAAACAAGAAAATCTTATTCGGAGCATCAAGCCAGGTTTGGCTATGTCCCGGAATGGGTGTCCCATGCTGGAGAATGCACCTTTCATATTACTCTATAAAAAGCAAAAACTGCATCCTAATTGGCTATGAATGAACATGATTGTTCTTAACTTTTCATTATTCTGAGTAAAACACAGTAACTGGATCTATCCTTTTTATAATAGAATCCCTAGCATTAGCTTTGATTAAAATTGTACCGAATTTATATAAATTCTAAACACAAAGCCTCTTTTGTAAAACTGCAAAATTCAGATGCTGAGTCGATTTTGAATGAATGAATTATGTGAATGAATGAGTCTTTCATAAGGTTAAAGGGTACCCACGTCATTTGTCAATTGAATACTCTGTGTGAATAAAGCCTTATGACTACATACATTTTGGAGAGGAATGAAAAATTTTTATTCAGAAAAACTTATACTCTAGGAACAATTCATTACTCAGATCTTAAAGACAGAGAAGACAGGGTCTTCTAAAACAGGAACTTAACAGTATTTGAACCTACAACAAAAGCCTGAGAACACATTAGGGACAGATTCAGTTGTTGCCATTGATCACTAGGATTTTCCCTAACTAGCTCTGGAGCTTGGAAAGGTACAAGTGGAACCATCCAGACAAAACTACCTCCTGCCATGGGCTGACCTTTGCATAAACAGGCCTGGAAAAATGCCAAAGGACTGCAGAACAGCAAACGTGTGTAAAGTATACAGAAGGGAAGCTCTTCTCTAGAAAGCTTCACGTTCTCTCCTTCACTGAGCAAGTAAAATTCAGCAAGCTGAAACCACGCTTGTTGCACGTCGGTAAAGGGAGTCACAGGATGAAGTCAGTGTTCCGAGACTCATCTTTCAGCGGTGGGACTGGCTGACAGAGACAAGAGGTAATGACAAGGACACAATTCAGAGAGAGGAGGAGGAATGTATTCAAGGCAGAAGCGTCAAGACTTAATAAGTGACTATTTCTAGACAGAAGATGAAGGAGAGAAAAGAGTCAAAGATGACTCCCCAGGTTCACTGTCAGATGGCTAGAAAAACAGCTGTTCCACGGAGGAAAATGAGGGAGGCAAGTTCAAAGGAAGGAGTCTCTTCCTGCCTGACTGCACTCCCAGACTGGGTGATGCCACCACACCTGGGCAAGCGCATCGGGCAATTACATGGTCCTGGATAATTTTCTGACTGGCTCCAGAGAGAAGGACAGAGGCCCAATCTGTTAAAGAAACCTGAGAACAAGTGAAGACAGGATGACACTAGTAGTTACATGGTTAGCAGGAATGAGTCAAGCCCTGAGCAGAAGGAGCAGGAAGACTTCCGAGAAACACGCACCGAAGAAAGACTTGGGACGTACACCTCAGCTCAGACTGCTAAAGAGCCAGTGGCCATCCCATCAGTCCAGGGTAAAGTGACCAATACGGTCCAGACTTCACAGGACAGAAGAGTCAGAGAAACACCTCTTGGGGCCAGGCAAGGAGCAGAAACGAGGAAGGCTGAGGGTGCGGTGAAGGAGGGGCAGGGGAACGAAGTCAACAGTGGAGGAGTGACGGTAGGTGGGTCACTCCCACCCAAGACAATGTGCCCAGTCTTCCGACTGGTCAGGGGAATCATCACACTCACCATCTTCTAACACATACATTATTTCATCCTCAAGCACCTGTCAGTGCCTGACATCTTTGTGTCATTGTCACTGGTGTTGCTCTTGATGTGTTTAAGGTCTGTCTCATCCCACAAGGTAAGAGAAGGTAAGTTCCCTGAGAAGCCACAGAACTGGCCCTTAATCAACACTGGAAAAATAATGCCCTCACTTCCTGACTCCTCGGGGTTTCACCACCTGATACCCAATATCTAATATCTAATATCAGAATATCTAAACCCCTTAGCTCTTCACATTCTTCACAGTCTTGCACATTTACCACCACCACTCCCATGGACCTTATCCTCTCTCCTGCATGAGCTTTGCAAAGGATGAGACCTGGGTTTAAATCCTGGCTCTGTCTGCCACTGACCAGCTGTTCGTCCTTTTTGAAGACACCAATTATAAATCTCAAGTGCCACATCTATAAACATGCACATTACTGGGTTTCTGGAGGACTTGGGTTTGTATTTATTTATTTATTTATTATTTTTCTGAGAAAGAGTGTAAGGGGAGGACGGGAGGGGCAGGGCAGAGGCAAAGAGAGACTTCAAGGAGGCTCCACACTCAGTGCAAAGCCTAACGTGGGGCTTGATCTCACGACTCTGAGATCATGACGTGAGCCAAAATCAAGAGTCAGACGCTTGAGCCTGACTGAGGCTCACAGGCACCCCTAGTGTTTTTGTTTTTGTCTTTTTAATTGACTTACAAATGTAACACTAATGCCCAATTCTTTTAGATTTCCCACCCTTGTCTCTCCCTTCTCACACTGACCACACTGAACACCTTACTGTTTCTCAGCAGGGCGGAGGCTTTGGCTGCTGACTCTGTAAGTTTCCTTCCCCTCCTTCACCCCCACCCTCTCTCCACCTCCCGAAAACTTACCTCCTAACTGCTCCTTAGGGCCAGCTCAATTGTTTCTTCCTCCATGACATTTTCTTTGACTTTCCTGGGTGCCCACAGATCTTTGTTCTTACAACTACCAACTGCACTGACATGAACCACACACCACCAACTGCGCTGTTTCTGAAGCCCATTCAATTATGAGCAAAGGCAGGGACTCAGCAATACTCTTTGCCACTTTTCCCAGAGTCTGGCACAGTGCCTGATTCAAAAGGCATTCAATAAACATTTAGTGAACCAAGCAGAACTAATGTACAACAGGCGTAAATCTGATTTATCGGAAACTATATAGGTGGACACACCTTTTGTTCCACCATTGAGAATTAACCCATGGCAATAAAAAAAAAAAAACACAACACTATCACATGGTCAGCTCCTGATTATCCACATTAATGATTAATAGTGGGTGACAGTGATAGGAATGATCTAAGAACTGTCAATACAGATATTTTCACTATTCTAGGTAATGTAAACATACAGTGCAATTTACGCAGCACTAAAAACCTAAAAACTCAAGATCAAAATGATCTCTCCTACTGATCTGTCACGGTGCCAAAAATTCTCAACAGTAACTTGAGGCTCTTTTGATTTGTCAATTGGATTATAACACGGAATTTCACAGGAAGCACTGTGCTCTTTCTATCACATGAGTGTCCAACCATCAATTCATTCAACAGCTATTTACTGACAGCCTGCTATATACCAGGCATTACAAGCAAACCCTGACAAGCCTGAATTCCATACACCACAATTTTGTAATGACTGCTTCAGAACACCTGGAAAAAAATGTAAAAGTTTGTATTGCCATACAACCACATAATCACCACTCTATCAGTTCTGAGAAAGGACCCTGAAACTCTTCCAGCTGCCCTACACCAAGAACAAGGAGCAGCTGGGTGGTCAGGAAATGTGAAACCAGTCTCGTTCTGACATAGATTAGGGTGCAGTGATAATCATCATGATTTAAATTCACTTAAACATCTCTCTTCTCTCCCTTCAATCTGGGGCGGTAGAGAGTAGATGTGATGAAGAAACAGCTTTTGTTTTTTTCTGAATTGCTGCCAGGCATTTACAGTGTGATAACCCTGCTTGCATCCAGAGTCTGGACATTAGGTAAGAACTTGAGTGTAGGATTTCCAATTGGCGATGAGGATGGGATTGTGGGCAATTTTTGCCCCTCCCCGCCCCCAAAACAATGCCACTGAGCTGCAAATGGCTGACGAATTTCTCTCCCAGACCACTCAGCCTCTCTGGGAAGGAAGCACTCCTTAGTAGTGGTCTGTGCTGTTGCTTTGTGCTGTTGTGCATTGCTCCTGCCAGGTATTGCCTCAAATCCCTGACCTAAGTTGTTGGTGCTGTCACCAGGGGTCAGACCCCTCCCCTGCACAGACCAACAATCAGGACTCAGTCCGAGGTGGGCAAGTTGCCCAATAGTCTCTAAACAAGACCTTCAGGGTATCGGGTCTGGAGGTGATTGGCTATAATTATATATGGAAAGTTCCAGGATTGAGCCAAGGTGAGATAACTAAGGATGATAGGGCTCTGACCCTCTCCCTCAGGCAGGAACCAGGGGCTCCAGCTATCAAGTCTTGGGAACCAAGGAAAGATTCCCTAGGTCAGTGCCCGAAGGGAAGGCCAGCTGCTGGGCCCACTGCATCTGTGCAGGACCAGGTGCTGAGCTTGGGAAACCAGCCCTATCCCATGACAGCACCCTGGTGGGAAAACACTGCTGAGGTAAACTTCTATGTTGCTGCATTCCTTGCTGCCATCACAGATTGTCCCTCAACTCCATGGGATACCAGATGTCCCACCTCTGCCATGGTACGGCAAAAAAAAATTTTAAGATTTTATTTATTTGACAGAGAGAAACAGTGAGAGAGAGAACACAGCAGGGTAAACAGGAGAGGGCGAAGCAGGCTCCCTGCTGAGCAAGAAGCCTGAGGTGGGGCTCGATCCCAGGACCCTGGGATTATGACTTGAGCCGAAGGCAGATGCTTAATGACTGAGCCACCCAGGTGCCCCACAAAACAAATTCTTAATAAAAGCAGGGCCCCCAAGCACATGTTACCAGCTCTTCCTAAGTTCCCAGAGGAAATAAAAAAACTACCAGATACTTGTAAGATCCCAGCTAGAATGGCTTAGGCTTTATTAGCACAGTGGCATACCTACATGCCTAATTACTAGTGCTATTCTTAGGGCTTGGGGGCATTCCCAAATACACCGGCTAATATTACCCTAGTGGAGGAGAACCCCAACCCCAGAGAAGTTGACTGGGACACCCTAGAAAAGGAGGCAGCAACCTATGAGCCTAGGAAGAGACAACCTCTGTCCCAGCATCATAACAAAATACCCAATGACAGCCAGCATGAG
The DNA here is from genome assembly GCA_003697995.1 of Taxidea taxus jeffersonii. Taxonomy (NCBI): domain Eukaryota; kingdom Metazoa; phylum Chordata; class Mammalia; order Carnivora; family Mustelidae; genus Taxidea; species Taxidea taxus. The sequence goes on from RCUC01123786.1 coordinate 36,666, forward strand.
CGAAAAACAAAGACACCTAACTATACCATGATACAAATGCAACGTTTTCTAGAAAAATATGTCCAAAGGGAAGGGAAGAAGGGCACTGCTTGCCTTCAAGCTTTTGCTTGCAGAAGCTCAGATGCACAAGAGAGCCCCCAGATTTGTCACCACAACAAGGGCACTCCCAAATACATCAAGAGGGGATGAATCTGAGGAAGAGACCACCCCACACCTCCAGAGCCCACAAGGATAAGGAGAATGACAGCCTCTCCTGACTTCGATGTTTATGGTTTGGCACTGGGCCCATCAGTCTGTCGCATTATTACTGAGTGAGTCTGGGTTCACTGTGAGTGGACAACTCCAGATAAAGTGCACCTCCTCTTATGTAAAAGTGAGATGATTTGATGAGTATATCATTTTGCTGAGCATCATGCTCCCACAGAGCTCCTGACCATTTCCAACCCAGAGGAGATACCCTTGGAGCCAGGATCTAAGTTCTTCTTAAAGAGCACTCCCCTTCATTATAAGGCCATGCTGTTACAACTCATAAAAATGTTAGATACAGGACAACAGGCTTCAGACTTCATCAGTGTTGTAGCTAGACAGGAAAATGAGTGTTCCTGAAGCCCAAATATTTTTTTGCTGGGAAAGGCAAATGGAACACACTGCCCCCTCAGCCAGGAACCCGATGAAGGTGCCCTTCGGGAATTTGGGAGTTTCTAGGCGGCCCCTCTTCAGTCCCTACTGACTGGTGGTGCCTTGACCCAGCTCCCTCCCTCTCAAGGTCACCAAGGGGCCTCACTGTATTGGCAACTCTGGAGATCTGGTGTCCTTAATGACTTAATCTCTGGACAGCCCAAAAACAAGTTAGAAGCCTTTGCTTGGGCACTAAGGGCACCTCAAGGGACTGCCAGCTGCTCCCCACAAATTCCACCAAGGACAGATGCCATCACATCTCAGAACATTCCAGCCCCTGTAGTAGGATCTGGAATCCCAAATCCTTATCTCTGAAACCGGCTGCCAAGGCCCCTGCCCTAGGCAGTTCTCTGAACTTATCCCTCCTCTGATAACATCTGTAATTATCCATTGTGACACACATAATAGGCAACATTTTACTATTTTCATTGACACTGGAGCCCAAATTACAGTGCTGCCTAAGAACCCCTCCAAACATAAGCCAGTGGCATCCTTCAAACTACAAGGCATAACAGAAGAGTAGAAGGCATTCAGTTTCCATTGGATGTCACTATTGGAACAATCTTTATGAAAAATCTTTTAGTGCTAAAGGCTTCTTTGGCCCTACCCTATCCCATTACAGGTATGGTTGCCTTGACATGCCATTGTGCCATCCGGAACAATCCCAAATTCCTGAACTTTCTAGTGGGAGCTGTACACCAGGAGCCTATATGACTGCCAGCTCCTGATTAAGATGGTAAATAGTCCCCAAATATCACTTGTGACAAGGGACTGGGAGACTGTAGTCTATAATGCAAAATTTACTAAAGGAAAAGTCATTAAACACACCATTTCTCCTTTCATTTCTCCCATTTGGCCAATATTAAATCCCACTGCTAATGAGTAGCACCCTGCAGTTCACTACTGAAATTTAAGTGCTCAGGTACTCCCTATTACGGAAGCTCAGGCTCCTATCCCCAACATTTTCCAGTTAAGCAAGGACCTGCAGGGCTCCAGGAGACTACCTTGGCCTTGATGGATCTAGCTAATAGGTTCTATTCAGTATCAATCATCAAGGAATCCCAACGGCAGTTCACCTTCATGTTTGAAGGCATCCAATATACCTTCACCCGGCTGCCTAAGGGCTCTCTTAACAGCCTACTATTGCCCATAGTCTTTGCCAGCAAGACCTGAATACCTTTACAGTGGTCTGCTTGCACCATTTGGTACTGGACTGATGACCTTCTAATGCAGGGCCCCTCAGAGAATGGGGTGTGAGAAGCCCCAACAGGGCTGTTGATCCACCTACAACATAGGGTGGGCTACTGCCCCACATAAGATTCAAGAGCCAGCCACAACTGTGTAATTTCTGAGTATTAATTGGTCCTCTAAAGCCTGGAAAATACCACTTGTGGTTGAACAACAGTTGGTAACTCTTCAGCTCTCCACCAAACTATAGCAAGCTCAACATGTCTTATCATATTTTGGAGACAACACATACCATACTTACCCATCATTTTTAAACCCATTTATTGCAACCACATGCAAATCCTCCACATTTTGGGGGAGGAGCTCAACAGCCTTATAGCTGACATAAAGATCAATTCATCAGTACCCCCAGGTCCCCACGGTTCCTCTTTCTGGGTTGAGGCGCTGGCCACCATGCACTATGCATCTTGGATTCTACCCACGGACTAAACATGGCTCCTCCTAGCTGCCTTATAGGCTTCTGCACTATACAGCTACCCTTCAGAGCTGCCCCCTGCTCCCTTAGAACATCAATTCTGTTCACTTATTGCCTTTGTTAGAAACAGAGGCATTTGTGGTAATGGAGCCCGTTCTTCTGTGTACCCAACTTACCATTATGCTATGGACAAGGGATGCCTCCCAACTATGGCTCACACAGCTACAAATGCCTCTTTGCTAAAATGGGAGTTGCATCTTCAGGAACAGGCTAAACCCGATGTGATGTGTCTTTCCAAATTACAGGAGGATATAGCTTTCCCACTCCTCAGTCCCCTGCCGACAGACCTTGAAGAACTGATGGGCAGTGTCTTCATTGCCTAAGTCTCTGGTAGCCCCTTGAAGAGCTGATGGAATGAGAAGGAGAGTTTGTGTATTCTCCCAATGGCGGCACCATCACTGTAACCAGTGGAGCCCGTTGGAGAGCAACAGTGTTCCATCCTGCCAGTAGCACCATGTTTATCAAAGATGGCCAGCTGGGTTAGCGCAGCTCACTGAGCTTGTAGCAATACAAATGGTTGTGCAGAGTGCCACTGCCCATGACAAGCCTCTTGTCCATATTTTTACTGACTCATGGGAAATTGCTAACAGAATAAAGTACTGATCAAGCCAATGGCAGCAGAACAATTTTCTCATTCGACACCATGCCATTTGGGCTGCCCCAATTTGAAGAGACACTGGCCAGGCACTAGTTATAGTTAAGGTTACCTGCCTTTCAGCACATTCAAAGACTACCATTCCAGGGACTCTCTTTACCTGAAAGTGGCAGCCCTAGTGCAAATCCAGGTCACCACCAGCTGGGGCTCTCCGCCACCAGTTCTCAACCAAAGTCACCGTTGCTCCACCCACCACCACCACCATCGAACCAAAGCCCTCCTCTGGCTCTCCGCACACATGCATCAATCAATCCTTGGCTCCACCATTCTGACCTTTCTTAGTCACCACTTCCCTGCTCCTTATTCCCTGGCCAAATGGTCCCATATTCTCTTTAGCTCATTGGGGAGCTGCTGCCCCAGTGACCTAGACCCACCACAGGGCTTCCTGCCTGTTCTGAGCAAATTATTCTCCCAAACCAAACACTGCACACTATCCTGTCATGCTTCAGGTCTATGCCCTTTTAGTCTCTGACAGGTGGATTTCACTGGGGCCATTTCCTCTATCAGTGGGCACTATCCACTTTACAACTGCATGTGTGGATCCCTTTACTGGCCTATTGCTTGCTACACCACCAGGAACACCTCTATGGAGCAGATAATCTCTTTCTTTTCTAAATACATCCTGTCCCCATTCAGCCCTGCAAACATCATTGACTCAGATCAAGGATTTCATTTGACTGCTCTTGTATCAGAGCACTGGGCTAGCACTGGGCTCTCCTACAGGGCATGCAGTGGTACTTTCATCTCTCAAGTTGCTCCTTAAGTTACAAGGCAGTAAGTAATCAGACTCCTAAATGGACTTTCTGGCTGCCAGGGGCGTTTACCACTTTAGACTCTAGGCCACATGGCCACCATGATCCTCACACCAAGTGGACTCACTGGGCCATGCTGCCTGTGATTGTGATCAAGGCAGAATCTGATACTTTCATCTTACAGGACAATATTATCTACATTTTCTACAACTGTTTTTAAGTCTCTTTACAGATTTAAAATGTTGATCATCTCACCGTCCAGGACTCATTGATGACCTAATGAGGGACAAGTGGTCAGCTATGACACCCTAGTCATAGTCCTGGCCCATTAGAAAAACACAGACCCACCGTGCTGCTCCTGGAGCACATTTACAAGCTTGATATGCAAATTCCTCCTGAAATTCCAATGTGTAGTCGCTTTATTGGATGGCTCATTTCTCCTAACCATACCTCCCAAAAGAGGCAGAAATAACTGCACTGGGACCCACAGATGGAATGGTGTGGAGCTCTAAAAGGGCAAGAGGCACTCAGGCTGGTTGACACCAGCAACATCAGAAGATGACAGCATGGCGATACAATTATACCACTCGGCCCTACCCCACTTTGAAGGAGGCTACCCCTGAACTGGTGACCCACAATAAATCTTCACTGTGGGGCAGTCAGTGGACAAGTGCACAATGATAAAATACAGATGCTCACTGCTGCTGGCCTTACTCTGTGCCTTGTGTGACATCTGGATCATGGGGCTTCTCCTCCATCCAGAGAAGCAACACTAGAAAGTTGCTGGACCATACAGCACTTGCCCACACTTGCACCCTAGTGCGAGGGGGGACAGCAAGACTTGGAAGTCAGCCCTTGGAGGGGCTGTACTCAAAAGCTTCTAGGTATGGATTCTAGCTTAAAGCCCACCAGCCTTGCATACATATTCACTGGCATCCGGACCTCTGGGCGCTGATCATGACATGGCCCTAATTTCAAACCTAACTGGCTGATTGCTTATGTAGTTCAGACACTTCTCTAGTAATATAGAGCCAAATGTTAAGTTGTCAGGAGCATATGACTAAATTTTCTTTAAACCAAGCTACATAGGTGCCTCCGACCCTTGCTATTTTTTAAAGGTTTGCTTGGTTATTGAGAAAGAAAGCACCCATGAGTGGGAGGGGTAGAGGGAGAAGGAGAGAGAGAGAAAAGCAGACTCCACGCTGAGTGCAGAGCCCAATGCAGGGCTTGATCTCACATCCTGAGATCACACCCTGAGCCAAAACCCAAGAGTCAGACGCTTAACTGACTGAACCACCCAGGTGCCCCTCCAACCCTTACTATCTATGGATGGAGACCTCCTTGGAGAACAGTACTGCCTAATTTTTTACGAGGTACACCCCAAGGACCCCCAAAATTTACTGAAAATTTGTGATACCAGTACATGCTCCTGATGGTTCAAGCAGAACTTAATCTGGGCACCCCAAATCTATGCAACCTTACCAGACCCCTTGACCCTTCAGTTCCCCTCCTGGGTAACCACCTGAGAGAGGCGCTCATCTCCGGAGAGCTCCCTCCACCGGTGACAATGCCCAAACCTACAACCTCATCCCAAACACTGCAACATTCCACTATAGCAGAGATGAAACCCAGGAAGACACAGCAGCTGATGAGGGCGAGACTCCCCAGGACTTGGTTGCTGAACCAGATGCCTTTTTATCTGAATTCCCTGCCACTGACCCCTTTGAGCAACGTTTCACACTTAACTGTGTGTTTACCCCAGAACCCCTTGCTTATGGCTATGCTGGCTGCTCAGGCGAGAGGTGATGCTGTGGCTGCCAAGTTGTTCTCTGCTGCGCCTTTGAGCTTGGGAAGGCCAAGGTCCGTAAACATCTCACACCCTTCTGGAGGCCCCTTTAAACCCTTCACTCAGATGCTTGCTTTCACCACACCCATTAGATTGGCCCACACTATGCATCCTCCTGGGAGTCTGTGAATTTAATTTCCATTGAGCGGACCCCTTCCTGGCTGCAGATCCTGCCACCGCAGACCCCTCTACATCCTCTGAAGGTGTCCACCTAGAGGGTACCTCTCTACAGCCCCCACTCACAGCTCCCGTTCAAGCCCTCCAATAGTCTTAATACTGTTCTACAATGGGCAGAAAGCAAAGCTCACTTGAAAGGGCGGCTGTAACTGCTGGGCATGTCACTGGACTCCACAAAGGCAATTTCCCATTAGCAGTCTACGAGGCTGATTTATTGACTCCGCCCCTGTTTGGCCAACGGAAGGTACTTTACCGGTCCCTGTAGCCTGTCCTGCAGCTCCGTGCAGTGCTCAGCTTCTCCCATGCAGGATACTTTGCAAAGCAGCATGGGGCACCTGGCAGGAGTCCTCACACGTCCTTTTCCAATCCTCCCTATCTCTCCGGGTACCAACGCCACGTGGATGAATACGAACTAGACTGTCCCCCCAGGAGCAAAATATCCTTGGTCTTGGGCTTCAAGGCCCAGCCATTCAGGGGAAACCTCAACTTATTCCACGTCAAGCACTCGATCAAGCACTTGATGTCCAATGCGGGTTTAGGGCCCTGAGGCATCTCACACATCCGTGGTTCTCCATATATGCACTTCTCTTTCCCTCCACTTCCAACGCATTTGCATGCCCGCTGGTCCCTGGGAAATCCCATCTGTCTTCATCAGGGCACTTTAGTCTCCCTGGGACTACCCTTTCAAACCACTGGATGGAAACCTCACTGTGTCCTTCCGCCTCCCTGACATCAAGAGTGTACAGCATTCCCCCACACCGTGTCAGACGCAGGCGTGGTGCTATCCCTCCCAAGGACTGAGAGCTAGGTGCTGCTGCATTAGGCACCCAAAAGCGAATGATTAAGGCAAACACCAGCCTGCCAGCCGCCCTGGCAGCACACACTGGGCGGCTACACCAAAGCCTAATCTTAATGCAATGATAACGCGGTTCTTGAGCAGAGACGGTGTTGGGTAACCGTTTAGCTTCAGATTACTTGTTGGCCAAGGAAGGTATATGCACTGTAAAGGGCACCACCTGCTGCACGTATATTGGTAATTCTGGACACTTATGAAATTCAGAGAAACTTATGAAAGCCAGCCCAACACGTTTCATAACCTCACCCTCGTCTGTAACAACTACCTTCACCTTATCCACGGCCTTTATTTTCTTGGCCGGATCTCAACAAAAGAAGGGAATGGTGAATGGACAGGATTTCAAACCTTCATTTGTTCACTGAGATTGCTGACCGGCATGTTCGCTTTGCTCAGATGTTTTATGTGCTGGGCGACCAAAACTCTGACAGTGGTTTTTACCATCCACCATCCTGACAGTACCTAGAATTTTCCCTAAAGTTTAATATCCTAAAGATTAACACCGGGTCCACTGGGATGAGAAAAATAACTTTCTTTTGTTGTTTCTGAGTCACTGCTTAGGCGTTTTTCAGCATGATAAGTGAACTCATACCCAGAGTCTGGACATTTAGATAAGACCTTGAGTTTAGAATTCCCACGCTAAGTTCCTGCTTTGCTTTTCCCGGAGCACCCTGGAAAATAACCACTAAGGGGTTGCCTGGCTGGCTCAGCCAGTGGAGCAGATGACTCTTGATCTCGGGGTTGTGAGTTCAAGCCTTACTTTGGGTGCAGAGATTACTTAAAAATAAAAATAATAAAATTAATTAAATAAATAAAAATAAAAATCTTTAGGGGCGCCTCAGTGGCTCAGTTGGTTGGGTGTCCAACTCTTGCTTTTGGCTCAGGTCATGATCTCGGGGTCCTGAGATGGAGCCACATGCTCGATCTGGGAGTCTGCTTGAGTTTCTCTTTTCCTCTCCCTCTGTCCCCACCCCCCATACTCACTCACTTTCTCTCTCTAAAACAATTAAATATCTTTAAATAAATAAATATCTTTAAAGTAGCCACTTAGGAGGTAAGCCCTGGAAAAGTTCAAAACCTCAGCCGCAACCACCTGATAAGTAGTAGGTGCTTGCTACTCTACTCTCTATCTCCTGCTCATCCATGACCTGGGGTGGAGGACCGCTCAGGTAATAAAAGATCCCTCTTTTATCCCTCTGCATATTCCTAATTCCATACACCAGTCCTACCTGCCCCCACACAGTGGGGAAGGTCTGTGTGCAGGACAACTAAAGTCAAAGGAGATGGCTTCTGTCTTTCCTAGACCCCGTGCTATGCATAGGGTACCTCTTCCATCCTTTCCCTACAGGAAGAGAAAAGAATCTAAGGGAGTAGGATGCAAAGCAAGTAATTTTTGACTAAAGAAAAGTTTCAGGAAAAGGGTTGAGGGGGAGAGAATATACCATCCTAAAATATGCTTCTTTGGCATAAGGATTATTTTAGGCTGATTATTTCTAAGAAAAAGCAGACACAGAAGAAGTTTTGAAAATGGGAGTAGAAGTCCTTCTGTAAGAGTCATTTACATTTTATAAGAAATCTCAATTTGTAAGGGTCTCTTTCTCTATTTCTCTCTCTCTCTCTCTCAAGAAGACAATGATTCTAGGAACTCTCATCAGTGTAGAAAGCAAAGACTTATCTTGCCATTGCTTACTGTGCTTTTCCTGACAGCCTCCCACAGCTGGGTCCCCACCTCTCACCCCAACATCTTCTTTTGTCTTTAGATGGAGATGTTATCTAAACTAGTGATGTGGGCCTTTCTGGAGAGAGACTCAGTTTTCCTGGGTCTCTCCCAAGTACATAGAGGCGATACACATGTTAGAAAACTTGTTTGTTTTCCTCCTGTTAATCTTTCATTGCAGGGTGCAGGTTCAGCCAAGAATTTAGAAGGGTCAAAGGAAAATTATTTTTCCTCCATACAAGCTCATTAACTTCCTTAGAAACAGACCTCATAGGATTATCTCAGAATGGATGAATGAATGAGTGAATGAATAAATGAATAAATCTAAATTGTTTCTCCCTCTTTTTAAATGTATGGCCCATTGCATTAATACATTGCATTAGTGATTCAAAAATGCTTACATTCAGTAATCATAAATGTTTATTTTTGCTTGTAAAAAATCTCTACACATAAAAGAGACAAGTTTTTCCATTTCATATCCTGATACGTCTACAAGGTGGTAAACTGACTTCCTAGCAAGTAAAAAAAAAAAAAAAAAAAATTACAATAATTCATCAGAAAATAAAACGGTCTACAAAGAAACTTGAATTGGGGTAAGCACCAAAACTCAAGGAACATAACCATCTAGAGCAGAGGTGACCACATTCCCCATCTGCAATGGAGCATCTTGGTTTATGCCTATTATCCTAGCATGATTATTAAGCATGCTCACTGTCACTCTCCACAATGGCAGTTTGGACAGTAAGTTATACATCACCCTACCTAGAGATAAAAAGGTTCCTGACAATCTCTGACAAAGAGAACTTTCAGGTTTTCGGAAACACTGGTATTACATAGGTGCTCTGCACAATCTGTTTTTAAACTCACAAATTTTGAAAGAGTTAATAACGTTTTCACTTTCACAATTGTAAAGTAATAAGGACGGATCAACACTGAATATTTATGAAATAAATACAAAGTCCTGCCTTGCTGCCTATATCTGGGAACTTTTCTCTCCATCTTTACCCCCAATCTAAGGATCCATGAGAATGGCACAGTGATTCAGCATTTCTAAGGCATTCATTAAAATGTGCTTGAGTGCAATGAAATCAGGAGAGAAAAAAAGGTACCTAACACACAGATATTAAAATCAAAACTTCTTTTATAAAACCAAAAATGACGAAATTCTATAGATTCTCTCTCACTGAAACATTTGTAAAGCAGCTAAACTGACAAGTATCACTTATCACTATTATTAGGCAAGTCATCCTAAGATACAGCAGAAAACATATGGCATACTTTTTGTCAACTAGTTCAAGAGAGGCTTAAAAAAAAAAAAGGAAATCACAGAACACAAAGGGAAATTTCAGGGCATCCACGATACAAGATACTGTTTATACCTGTGTGGAGGCACCTTTTAGAATCTTGCTTATCTCATTTTTGTGTCACCCGAAGGACAGACCATGTCTTGTTCATCCTTGTACCCCTTATCTCTTATCTCTGAATCTTTAGCCTACTCCTTTGCACAAATGCGCAACAATTGTTTGTTCAATTAAACTCATAAGAAAAGGAGAAAAATGCTCTCATATACAATTTCCATGTAAACATTTTTTTCTGAGATAAAAGAACACCCCCCCCCATGGAGGGTGGAAATGGAGAAGAATCATTTCAACTGCAAGTATGTGTTTCACAGTGAGAAATTTATATGAGTGGCAGGAGAGAGTTTAACAAAACTTATTATCATAAAAATTAAGTGTAGAGTAGTCAAACCATGTTCCACCCAACAAAACCACATAACTCCACCAGAAGACAGGCATCAGCCATCGCCTCCAAAATTTGAGTTATAAAAATATTCCACTGAGATTTTTTTTTTAAGCCTCAGCTCAGGAGGGCTTGAGCATTCTTTGAAATGGGCTTTAAGGAAGTTTTTGGTTTGGTTTGGTTTTTTATTCTTCCAGCACCCTATGCAAAGGCACCGGAGTTTGAGAACCTGCCATTCAACTGTAGAAGATCTCCTTAATTGGGAAAGCCATAAAATGGGTCCCAGTGCATTTATCAAGAGAGTCTGCAATTATCCCCCTTAAAGTCACCACCCACTCCTCCTATCAACAAGACAAATGGGCAGGCAGGATCCAGGAGTCAACCCATGAAGTTATATAGGAGCTGATGTCATAGATGGGTAACAGCCACTTCATAATACTGTGAAACAAAATTAACTGCTCCAATAATAGTCAATATGAAAGAAGCATTTTCTCAGAAACCTGACTTGTAGAAAATAATAAAAGTGAAATACTCAGGCTTCTTGAACTTCATATTAGCTGTTTTACAATCTTGGGAAACACACCCAAGAGCCTTGAATTTCTAATTTCCCATTTGCAATGGGAGTAAATACCATTACAACTTATCTATATTTCAGAAGACTAACAAAAACAGTGATATAAACCACAGATATTTTTCTTAAATTCCAGATCTTAGACAGTTAGTGCTTTTCACCATTGGGCAGGTTTAGCCCAGAGTAAATTCTTGACATACAGACTCTATTCTCTGCTCCTGATAAAGAACAGAGGCACTGATGATTACTGATGATTATTGTGTAAATCTGTCCAAAATACTACTAACTCAAATAAAGAACAGTAAGCAAGAAAAAAAGATCCTTCAAACTCTTTGAGCATTAAGCCCCTTCATCTTCATTTGAATGCCTTTTTAAAAATCAGTGCCACTTTCTGAACCATCTTCAAAGTAAAGCAACCACTTGTAATGAATGCAGATAAAGTCCTGAAAGACTATGCTGGCTCAAACTGGTCTCTACATTATTTACACAGTTTGCCATCATCTTTTAAAATGTCAAATTGTTTGCCTACTGAAAACACATCAGGAAAAAAAAAAGTATTATTTCCTGTTGATCAATTAAAGAACCTTAAAATTAAATTTAAACGCTTAATTTCTAAGCGAAGAACTGATAGGGAATCTGCACAGCCTGTTACAGCAATCTTGTGTGTGCGACCTGAAAGCAGTTTTCACCATGGGAGGGAGAACACCGCACCCTTATATAAAGCCTCACAGATATACGTCAGGACCATAAACACGCTCACTCAACTCCTGCTCGGTGCCCAATGCACCTGAAAGACACCTGGACCACATTCCAGCTAGGAATTTAAAAAGCCATGAGAAAATGTAAGTTCCACAGGAGAGTCAGAGAGAAAAAAACAAACAGCAATCCTGTTGCAGGAGATCCCAGGTTTACTTCCTCCAGTTTCTTCCCTATCATAATATTAATTGATTTACCAATAAAATGCTGCAGGAAAACCTGTGACATCAGACTCTGGCAGAAAATCAAATTAAAGGAAAACTCTTCATGGCAGCTCCTTTGGCATACCCAGACCCAGAACGTACCTGGTTATGTTTTTGCTGGTGTCTTGTCTTTGTGTCCAGAACATGATAAGGACTTTCTGAGTCTTGGTTGATGAAATAGATGAGTCTTGAAGGCAATGTGATTTCTTTCTGCATTGCATTGCTGTAACTGATGTTACTGCTGTTTTGCTGTTGCAGTGTGTTGTCTTTATCTGCCAGGACTCCCCAGCTTTTTTCTGCAGTTTCATTCCAATGCGGAGCTGGGGGGAGGGGGTAGAGGGGGTGCACAAAGATACACGAATACACACATATACCCTCTAAGTACGTAAGTACTATGATGTGTTTTCCCATTAATTGCAAAAACAAAGTTCTCTGTGTATAAGCAGGTAAGAAGTAGAGAAACAGCAAAGCAAGTTATCCCAACAGTGAAATGGCCTGGATAGGTTAACAGCCAGTGAGGCTTAGACAGTAATGTACTATTTCCTTTTATTTGTGTTTTCTATGTACATTTCTGACCAGTCTTAGACTTCTAAATATGGGGAGTGGGGATGGTGGGCGGCAGGGACTTGAAGGAAGACATTGAATGAACATGCTCCGAGGTTCTGACATTCATCTCCACCCCTTCTCTGAGTCTACAGGAGCTCAGTGGGACTCTGACTAGGAGTATCCCATCCGAGAGCTAAGAACGCTCCCTCCTGAGGCAACTTGAGTGCTGAATTCATGGATACGGGTTGTTAATTGATTTATTAAACAAAACAGGGGGGCGCCTGGGTGGCTCAGTGGGTTAAAGCCTCTGCCTTCGGCTCAGGTCATGATCTCAGGGTCCTGGGATCGAGCCCCACATCGGGCTCTCTGCTCAGCAGGGGAGCCTGTTTCCCCCTCTGTCCCTGCTCCCCTTCTCTCTCTCCAGTAAATAAAATTTAAGAAAAAAAAAACAAAAACAAAAAACAAAACAGGCAATTCCTTTTGCTTTAAACTTCGAGATGAGCAAAAATCCTTTGCCATAGAGGGAAGTAGATCCTGGCAGCTTTCCAATTCCTTTTATTTTTCTGCCAAGGCCAGCTCTCTGCTTCCAGTGATTTCCAATCATCAATGTATTGACTATCATATTATCTTAATTGTTCATTGTAATGGCAAGCATTTTGAGAATTACAAACCAAAGGTTTATACCTCCGAAGTTTCCCTCCCCCATCTTAATTCCAACGGCAGGGAATAAACCCAGTAGGCGATTTGAGGAAACAACACATTACCCCTAATTATCATTACGTCCTCCCGCATTCGCTTTCAGGCTCTCCACCCAAGAAGCAACTTGCTCCCTCGCTGCATTTACCGGCCACTGGTTTCCCCTCTGCCAAGTTGCAGAGATCGCTGAGGGACCCCGCATCCGCTAAATACCTTCCAGTGGAACCGGCAGTAATTAAAATGGGTTTTTAGTGAATGCAACAAAAATGGACTTCAAAAAGTGAACTGGAATGAACGGGGGCTTGGGAAAGAGGGGTGGAGAGGCAGGCAGGGTGGCAAAGGCCGAGCCCGGGACGTGTCCGGAGCGCACGGACCCGCGTGCCCTTCGCTTTCCTCTGCAGGGCCCCGCGGGCAAGGCAATGCAAAGGGCACCGGGGCCATACCCACCGCTGGGTGCAGCAGCCCCCCAGGCGCGGGGCCGGGACGAGGTGGCGAGAGGAGGCAGCAGAAGAAGGACGAGGAGCAGGCGGCAGGGCGGCGCGCGGGCCAGGGCGCGGATAGGCGCCGGGCCGGCGGGGCCGCCGGAGGGGCCGCCGGAGGCTCGGGAAAGGCTGTATCCCGCCAGGGGCGGCCGCAGGGAGCTGCTGCCGGGCGGCTTCATGGCTCATAGCTCCCGGGCGCCGCTCGGTGTGGCCCGCGAGAGCGCCCGGCTAGGCTGCGGGTAGGCTGCGGGCGGAGCCGATCACGCCGACTCCGCGCGCATGGTGCGGCCGCGGGCAGGGGCTCGGGGCTCGGGGCTCGGGACTAGAGGCCAGGCGGCGCCCCCCTCCCCTGCTCGCCTCTCAGCCCCTTCCGGGAGGCCGCTGAAGAGTCCGGGGGTCCGAGTCGCTCCGCCAACTTGGAGCCTCCCCAGATGCTCCTCCCTCCCTGCGGCGGGCGCGGCCTCTCCAGCGACTGCGGGGGCTGCTGCTGGGGCTCAGGACGCGGAGACGGCGCGTGAGAGCGAGCGGCGCGGGGACGCGCGGAGCGAGCGTGCGCCCCGCCCTCGAGAGCGCGCCCGAGCGCGCCTTCGGGTCCTGATGCTGATGCTGATGCTGATGCTGTTGCCAGGCACAGGACGCACTGCGCATGCTTTATCGTGGGGGGGGGGGGGAGTGAAGAGGGGAAGCAGCAGAGTGATGCAGCATCCCAGGCAGCATCAGAGGTGACGGTGGCATCTTCAGAGGTGGGGGCAGAAGAGGAGGAAGGCTGGCAATCAGAGATTAGCCAGAGGGGAAGAAAGAAGAATGAGAGGGTTTCCTCGCCAGAGACAAAGATGCTCTGGAGGAAACAATCCGCCAGAGAAATCTACCTACTTCTACCACCGCAAATCTTACATACTACACCCCCCTCCTACTCCAACCCCCTCCTCCAGGAGAAAGTAAGGCCAAGCATTTCCTTCTTAATCCTTTGTGTCCTTTCTTCAAATAAATATAAAGGATTGCGTCCAAGGAGGTAAAAATAGCGCTGCTTCTCACTCAGCTCACTCCTAGCGGGTGAAGTGAGGGCTTTGAGGCACGTTTGCTGGCTGCAGGCTGGGGGGGGCTGGAGGGCACGCTGGGCTGGGCGACTTCGCAGAGAGCCAGACCTCCTGCACAGGAATCCCCAGAGCTGGGGCGCTCCACTCGGGCCTGTCCCCTGTGCCTATGCCTAGGGGTTTTGCAGAAAGCAGAAATTACCAGAAGATCTTTGTTCAAAAGTTCAGAAAGCATGACTGGGTTTATTTGGGAAGATTTAGGAATTCTGTAGGCAAGAAATACGGAGCTTAGAAACTACGTGTGTGGTAGCTATTTGGGCAAATCCGTCCTTTGACAACCATGTGGGTGGGCATGCATTGGAGAGGACACATTTCAAATTTTGAGATCTAGTCCTGACTTCTGTAGAGAAAGGAGGAGCTTTTTCTCTTCCTGCTGGAAAAAAAAAAAAGTAAATCGAAAGTCCCTGAGTTAGGTAAATTAGGAGGCACTAACTACCATGGCTGGCTTCAAATTAGGGCCTGTAGCATAGTTCTGCCCCCAAATTCCCACAGTGCAAGCATTCGTTTATTCATCCATCCAATGACAGCAAGTAATAACAATACTATCTGACTCCATTATTTGCATTTAAAATGGAGAGTATAACATCAACTGTGGGGGAGCCAAAATTCCACAAGTAGAAAAACATTGTGTGTGTGTGTGTGTGTGTGTGTATCTCACCATAGTGATGACAGGGCTTAGTGTTGTTAGCCATATTCTCCACACCAAAAGGGTCAGAACAAGTCTTCCCAAAATGTGCCACTTTGGCATGTGGACTATTTTGGAAAACCTGTGGGCTCAAGAGAAAGTTTTGTATCTTCCCTAGCTACCTAGAAGAATTTAAATTGGGGGTCCTTCCCAGAATAAGATTTATACCAGGGTAACTTTTCTTCTGAGTGACCCCTTGTACAGCAATGTGAACAACTAATTACCAAATATCTGCTCTTATTCTTATTGCCTTGGGAATTGCCCTCTACTCTCTGAATCCCCAGAACCCATCCCATTCCTTAGCCCAGGAGAACAGATATATCTCATTTTACTTTTTGTCTTTAGAACGCTCATGTATGTGGAGTTCCTGTATGTATGAAATTAAATCTATTTTTCTCCATTAATCTGTTCTCTTTCTCCTTTAATCTGTCACATGTCAATTTAACTCTTAGACCTGCCAGAGGAAACTTTGAAGTACATGGGAAAATTTTTCCACCCAACAACCCCCCCTTAACAAATAAGGAAGAGGGAGGGAGGAGAGAGATAGCAAAAGGGAGAGAGAAAGGCAGACATATATACAGAGATCAAAGATCACAAAGTTGTTGAGGGTTAAACACTAATATTAGTTTTTCCTCTCTGTATCAGAGCTAATATATTAACTACTACACATTTATTAATGTAAGCTTGTAACTGATGCTTCTTCCCCCAAATGAAGGCAACAATAATGTTCCTTTTAGCTCAATCTTGTGTCCCTTGCACCTAGCATAGTATTTGTGGCACAGAGAAGGCTCTCAGAAAATATGTCATGAATGAATAAACAAAAAAGTGTGTGGTAACTTTCAGTAGTAACAGTGTAGCAGGCTGGTGAACACTCCCATCTCCCTGTAGTTCCTACTTATACATCAGTGTTCTTGGGTGTGTCTCAAGACAAGCATGTCCTGGCTTATATCTGATATAATTATATATATAATGTAATAATTACATATATTACATGTATAATGATATAATCTTGAACAAGGGCTTGGGAGAAAGGAGGTATAGAAGGAATGAGAAGAAAGAAGGAAATGAAAGGAGAAAGATGCTGAGATCCTGTTTTTTTAAAGGACTATCTAGCAATTGAGTGCATCTCAAAACCAATTCCAATGAATAAAGCTACATGTCAGCCTGGACCAACTGAACACCCACCAGTTTAAGCCACCCTTCCATGTACTTGAGGAAGAGCATGAGGACTCATTTCAGTTTTAAATAAGGAGCAGGAGTTTCCACAAAGCAGGATGTTGTCTTTTGTACTATAATCAAATGACTGCATTTATTTGTAGAACTTTAATATTTGCAGACATGTCTGGAGGCAAGATAATATATCAGCAAATGAGATTGGGAGTTAGAGAAAGAGTAAATCCCTCAGAAAAATTTACCAGAAGTTTGATCCTTAAACCATACACTTAAGGGAAGGTTAAAAACAGAATCAAATATTCCTTAAGTAGATAATATGTTAGATTTAGTAACATCTCATTAGGTAGTTTGGAATATTTATGGTTATACAGTTTTGTTCCAAATATTTTTTGTGCTCTCCTGATGTTTAATAACTTTGTTAATTGCCACCTGCTTCTTTGCTGTATATTCCTGTTCGTGCATACTACCTTTCCCCTGTCAAAAAAAAAAAAAAAAAACTTAACTGGGCTGCATCTTGGTCATCCTTGATCCCCAGAGCCTATGATATAGTACCCAGAATGGAGGCAACATGTGATGAATGTGTGTTGCGTACAGGGACAGTCACAGGCAGGAAAGGGAAGATTCAGCAAGCTGTACTAGAATGCAGAAAGCAGGATACCAGAAGTTTGAGTGCTGTGACATCTCTGTTTAGATTTGTGTGCAGTATCTCACTGGCATCAGGGACCACTGGACTGGCTAGGTCCATGTGGCAGACATGAGAAACTGTCGCAGTCGTAGGTGAAGGCAAGAGGCCAGAAGTCCAAGGGAAGGAAAGAATTCCAGAGGATGTAGGCACCAAGTGAACACAAATAAGTGTGTGTGTGACCAGTGCCCAGAAAAAGCAGCCATACTGCTCACAAACATGGTTCTGCTGGTCTGCTTCTGGAAGACACCAGAAGTCCTCTCTTTGCTACAGTCTGTTGCAGGGGCAGAACTGGACCCACTTTGTAACTAGTGAGAAAACTGCGCCTGGTCAGGAGCATGTAAAAGGTAGGGGTAGGGGGTGCCTGTGTAGCTCAGTAGGTTAAGCATCTGCCTTCCGCTCAGGTCATGGTCTCAGGGTCCTGGGATCGAGCCCCGCATCGGGCTCTCTGCTCAGCAGGGAGCCTGCTTCCCCCTCTCTCTCCCTGCCTGCATCTCTGCCTACTTGTGATCTCTCTCTGTCAAATAAATAAATAAAGTCTTTTAAAAAAAATAAAATAAAATAATTTAAAAAGGAAGGGGTAGAAATATTAGATTTGGAAGGCACCTGCCTCTAAAGGGCTTAGACTGGGGGAGAAGGCAGATAAAGGGATCGCATAAAGGGGGCCTCGGAGGGCGAAAGCTGGGGGAAAGAGAGGGCGATGTAACAGAGCAGATTTACAAGAGCAAGTAGAATGGAATAATCATTTGGCCAAAAAGCCAAGGTCGAAGAAAGCACGCAGCAAACTGGTGGCTGGCACTGAGGCCGAGGGGTGGTCCATGGAGTGAAGCCACAACGAGAACACAGGCGAGGGGTGGCACAGCTCCCAATTCGACAGAGCGGGCTGGGGGCAGATCCTGAGACAGATTCCGCTCTGGAAGGTTTCTCCTTCTCTTTTTAGAATGGCTGTGAATACTGATTTTACAAGTGGAAATGAATATCACCAAGGACAGAAGACAATGTGCTTCTCAGGGAAAGTGAAAAAAGAGTGAGATCTATTATGGGTGCTTTGCACACGGTTCAGGGGTCAGCAAACAGTGTCTATAAAGGGCCAGATAGTAAATATTTTAGGCCTTGTGTGCCATATGGTCTCTGACGCATATTCTTTTTTTTTTACAACCCTTTTCAAAATGTAAAAAGCATGCAGCCTGCAGGCTCTCATTTGTCAACCATTTTTAACTACATGTGTGTATAAATATCTATCTTAAGCTTAACATTTTTCATCAACTGCAATATCTCGTCTGCTTGTGAGCAGAAAAGCATGTGTAATAATAGACATGGTTCTAACTCCCAGAAAGCCACCTCTTCACTGAATTTAGCTATCCATCTCATTAGCAATGCAACTGTTTAATTCTTAATACACACGCATCCCTTGAGGGGATTCCTAAGGAGAGAAGCAATCCTGTTTAGAGATAATTCCTAGACGTAGACAATGGAGGGGATGCCAGAAATCACTCCCCCTACCCCACAAAAAAAAATACAGATACTGAAAGATCCCAGACTGTTCTCTTGTTTTGCCAAGATGTATTTTCTGGTGAGCAGGGAAATGCTGAATAAATGCTACAGCCATGACAGGTCAGGGGACAGGGGAACACACACATAGACAGCCCTTCCTGGAGCCTATTACCATCCGTGACCTGCCTGTACTCCTCAAAACTCAGTCCTGAGAAGGCTCTGACGTAGCAAGTATGTTCTCCAGACACAGGGCCACACCCGACGTCTCAGGCAACCTTCAAGTGCATGAAAATTAAGCCCACAAGTCTATGTTAAATATGCCTCTGCTCATTCTGAAGGATTGACCACAGTAGGACAACTTCAGAAGTCAAGATGTGACTTGTTCCAACAGTCCTGGGGCAGGGAGGAAAGAATGTATTACCAAAACTGCAATGGCCACAGGCATTTCTGGTGGAATAGTTGAGCAAAAATGTGTCAGATTGTCAAAGCATGAACATATCTAAAGAAAAGTAACCACTGTTAGAAACCTAAAATTAAGTTCTTCACAGATCTGACATTAAAATGAAGGATGATTAGGACTTCCTGACAGAATAAGATACATTTGAAAAACAGTTTAATTTTTTTCCCCACCACACAAACACTGGGCTAGTTTATCCCACAGTTTGGAGCATTTACAAGCTGTAGCACAAAGGGATAAACAACCAAGTCCTGATGATTTGTGGTGATGACATATGCCATGCAAAACTTGGAAGAATTATGTTTATTAAGAATAATCTGAGTCAACAGGTAATCATTAAGCCCTCACTGTGTCACAGAGCAAAACAGTGGAAGGAAATTGCCACATACTAATTGAGTAGGTGGGCGGAAACCTCAACTACTTTTAGAGACAGCAAGTGAATTTTATCTGAAAAGGTTAGAACTCCAGCAGCAGAATTAATATACCAATGATAATCCCTAACATTTGCATAATAACAATAGCTAAGCCCTTTAATAATGTCTGCTTTAATAATTACTATGCATTTACACATCACAAAGTGCTTTTATCTGTTTTATTTTATTTGATCTTCAATTCTGTGACATAGGGAGGGCAATTACTACAATGTTTTTTAGACACTCCATCTTAGATGTGAGGACACTAAGGCTTACTGGTTTTGCAAATTACCTGGAGAGCTTTAACAACTTATCGATGCCTGACCATTTAGAACCTTCAAGAGTGAAATCCAACATCAGTGTTTTTAAAATCCTCCCATATTAATTCAATGTGCAGCCAGGGTTAAAATGCACTGGGTCAAGGGATTTCCCAAGATCACATCAGAACTGGAATTAGAACCCTGATTTCAAGCCATGTATTGTTCCCAAGGTCTTTTCCCTACATCTGCTCTTTTCACAAGTTAACCTTGAAAAAGAAGAGATACAAAAAAAGAAAAAAAAAAGTTTAGTATAGTTGCCACAGAACCTAAGAAAATATAGAATTAGAAAACATTTGAGCCAGAAGTTACGTTTGAGATCATTTAGGAATTCAAAGTTATTATCGTACAATTGTAGAAGCAAAGGAGTGGAGTTTCAGCTTGTTGCCCAAGGCCATACCAATATGTGGCAGAGCTGGGACTGAATTCAGGTTTCCTTTCTCCAGGCTTTCCAGTACTTTCCATCATGCTTTGTACGTGGTTTGTTTTAAAAAATGAAAAACAAAAAACAAAAACTGGTAAAAATCCTGGTCATTCTAAAGTATAATTCATCTCTTTTTTTTTTTTTAATTTTTTATTTACTTGATAGACAGAGATCACAAGTAGGCAGAGAAGCAGGCAGAGAGAGAGAAGGAAGCAGGCTCCCCGCTGAGCAGAGAGCCCAATGCGGGGCTCCATCCCAGGACCCTGAGATCATGACCTGAGCCGAAGGCAGAGGCTTAACCCACTGAGCCACCCAGGTGCCCCAGTATAATTCATCTCTTATCTCCCACATGACATTGCTTTGTAAAGGCCAAGAAGGTTTTAGCTATGAGGTTCAGGTCCCAGTATGATCAGTCCCTCTACACACATTTCCATAGTTCAGCGGCATAGAAGAGCCTCACGCTGCAGCTTGGGAGTGCCCCGTATGAAGGAAAAGTACTGCGGAGGGTGGTCCCACACATCTCTGGAGGTCATCTATCCAAATAAAATAGCTATTGTTCTCCTACTTCTCTTGTCTTTCATGTCTCAAATATTTCCAAGGGGTAATTTTCTCATCTAGTGAATTTCTTGTACTACCTTCAGTATGTTTTCAGAATTCAGCAACTGTAGCTTCTTAAATCCTATTTTAGATAGTCCCAGATTTGGTGAGAAACAGAAAGGAACACAGGAAAGAAAAAAAACAAAATATAACAAGGAGGAGGAGGAGGGAGGAGAAGAAATATCTATACAACACCTACTATGTGCCAGATACTGAGTTAAGCACTTTATCTGGATAATCTCATTTAATTTCACACAATTCTATGAAGGATCTACTGTTATGACCCCCATTTTGACTGATGAGGGAACTGAGACTTGATGCGGGAACTCACTTGCCTGCCATGATGTGACTACTGGGAAGCAGAGCTGGGTCAGGAGCCATGTTTGCCCGACTCCGAAGCAGAAATTGCCAACCACACCAGAATGATTCACCAACACTATCAACCTATCAAGTAATAATAAAATTCACCAAAATATTACTAAAATTCAATCTTCTACCTATTCCACATTTAATTAACAAATGATTTGTTTAGAACGACACTGAAAAACATGATACTGCATAATCGATTCCACAATTGCTCCAAAACAAAAAACCTGCAACAGTCTCTTGAAAGAATCTATAATATTTTTAAGTCATGGCACTTGACTACAAATACAATTTTAGATTTTATTTTGTCTGTTTAAAATCACTGACATAGGGGCACCTGGGTGGCTCAATCCATTAAGTGTCTATCTTCGGCCCAGGTCATGATCCCAGGGTCCTGGGATCAAGCCCTGTATCGGGTTCCCTGCTCAATAGGAAGTCTGCTTCTCCCTCTGCCCCTCCTGCCACTCGTTCTCTCAATCTCCCTCACTCTCTCTCTCAAATAAATAAATAAATAATCATTTAAAAAAAATAACACTGACATATTGATCCATACACAGAACTCTTCTGAATTAGTCCATAACTCTGCATTAGAGATTTCTGAATATAGACATTCTATACAATTATTTGCATGATTCTAAAACAAAACCTAATTATGGTCTAGACACTGGTTTCTTACATTAAAGTATCACTTCACAAAAGAGGGCCAAGATCCTCACTTACTAGAGAATTTAATTTTTTTCTAAATTTTAAATTAACCATATAGCCACCCATTAGTTTAATCTGATCAATATTATAATTAGCAACACTTATTAATCTACCCTACTAAACGATATTAGATTTTGCCAACATATTAAAATTTTGAGATTTCTAAAGACATAACTATGAAAGCTTAAATCTTGATCAGGAGTCATTACATATTTGTGTTATTTATTCTAAGGCAAAAAGGACAGCTAACATTTAGAGAGCTCCTTAGATCACAAAACATGCTTTTGCTCACCTTTTGTCATTTACTATCCTGCAGCATATAAATTAAAACCTAGCTGGCTGGATTATCTCTGTTAGCTTGTCATGGGACTTGACTATTCATGTCATGGATACAGACGTGGTTAGAGACAGAGAACAAAAGATAGACAAAATCACTTCTCCAGAAGGAAAAGAGAAACTCAAGGATTCTCCAGAAACAAGTTTTAAGACTTTTTATTCGCTATTTTGATAAATTATCTGAGGGGTAGATTGCATGCTGAAATGCCCTATCATGCAGAAAACACTGAATTCTTCCACGTAAGAAAATATTTGGGCGAACAGAGATAAACTCTAAACAATTTCCTGTGGCTGTGTGACCTGGCCAAAAAAAAAATTAATAAAAGAATTTTATTATCAACAAGTAAGTTTTGGAATAAGTAACCTAAACCATTTATATATCTAAATAGCTATATATCCCACTGTCAGCTATCCCCTCACACATGGAATATTATCCAAATTATAGCTGGCAATAACACCCAGATCCATGCACACACTCTCACACACATACACAAACTCCTTCAACTCCAATGTGGGAAACAGACTGAAATTGTCCCCTGAATAAAACAATTTCATCTAAAAAAATGAAAACAAAACAAAATTCATAAACAAGTAGAAAATATCAAAATTACACCAAACTACAGTGTACAAACCCTAAAAAGGAATTAAATGTGATCCAGGAAAAAGCATTTTAAATTACCAAGCTGCTGCCAGATGAAAATACCTAAAAAAAATAAGGACCATACCATCTGGCAAGATAAAGAATGAGCAAGGATGTATTCAAAGATTGTAACATTGTGAGCCATGTGGATAAGGTGAACATAACCATCCAAACCCTAAAATATCTTTATGAAGGGGTAGCATCTGAAATTTGATAAATAAATTCTGTGCAAATAACAAGTAGCACGCCACATTGTATTAAATTAATTTTTAGTGGACCCTCTGAAGAAACGTTCCCTGCTCAGAGATCTCACCTCTTCTCAAAGTTTTCTAAGAAATCAGTTCCCATGGTTTTGTCCACATTTCATCGTCTTGCTCCCAAAGTTCCTCTCCGAATCCAGCCATGGCTTGTTCATTTATAGTCAGGCACCTGCCCTCAGAGGGACCGTTCAAATTGTTTCACCTTCCAGGCACACTTGATTAGTTCACTATGGCTCATCAAGTCCTTATTTGAGATTTTTTTTATTAGACTTTTTTAGAAAAAAAAAAAGAAAAGAAAAAGAGACTTTTTTATCGCAGCTTAAGATTTGCAGCCAAATTGAGGGGAAGGTACAGAAATTTCCCATATACTCCCTGCCCCACACATGCATGCCCTCCTCCAATATCATATCCCCCTACCAAAAGCACATTTGTTACAAGTGATGAACCTACATTGACACCACGTCACCAAAGGTCCATAGTTTACATAACTCACTCTTGGTTGTTGTACATTCTATGGATATGGACAAATGTATGACGTATATCCATCATTATGGTATCATATAGAGTATTTCCACTGCCCTAAAAATACTCAATGCTTTGCCTATTCACCCCTTCTTGCCCCAGCTCTGGACAAGTACTGAACTTTTTGCTATCTCCATACTTTTGGCTTTCCCAGAATGACATGTAGTTGGAATCCTGTATTGTGTTTCCCTTTCAGATTGGCTTCTTTCACTTGTTAGTATGCATTTTACAGTTCATGTTTTTTCACAGTTTGATAGCTCATTTATTTTTAGTGTTGTATAGTATTCCATCATCTGAAAACACCACAGTTTATTTATCCGTTCACCTACTGAAGTATATCTTAGTTGCTTCCAAGTTCTGGAAATTATGAATAAAGCTGCTATAAACATCTGTGTGCAGGTTTTTGTGTGAACATAAGTTTTCAGTTCTTTTGGGTAAACACCAAGAAGCATGTTTGCTGGATTGTACAGTTAAAATAGGTTTAGTTTTGTAAGAAACCACCAAACTGCCTTCCAAAGTACATGTTCCATTCTGCATTCCCACCAGCAATATATGAGAGCTTCTGTTGTTCCACATTGTCACCAGCATTTGGTGCTATCAGTGCTCTAGATTTTGGTCATTCTAATAGGTGTGTAACGGTATCTCATTGTTGCTTTAATCTATATTTCCTGATGGTATATGATATGGAGCATCTTTTCATACATTTATTTCCATCTGTATATCTTCTTTGGAGAGATGATTATTCCGGTCTTTGACTCATTTTTAAATTCAGTTGTTTGTTTTCTTTTTGTTGTGTTTTAAGCATTCTTTGTGTATATGGAATAACTGTCCTTTATCAAATCCATCTTTCAAAATATTTTCTTCCATCTGTGGCTTGTCTTTTTCTTCTCTTGACATTGATTGTTTTCTGCAGAGCATAAGTTCTTAATTTTAACAAAGTCTAGCTTATCATATTTCTTTCTTGGATTATACCTTTGTCAGTATCCACAAAATAACCTACTGAGATTTTGATTGGAATTACACTGAATCTATAGATCAAGTTGGGAAGAATTAACATCTTGACAATACTAAGTCTTCTCATCCATAAACACAAAATATCTTTCCTTTGTTTTTATTCATGAGAGTTTCTCTCAGATAGATATTGTATGTTTTGTTAGGCAGACTTATATATAAGTATTTAACTTTTGGAGGCACTAATATAAATGGTATTGTGCTTTTAATTTCAAGTTCCACTTACTCATTGCTAGTATATTGGAAAGCTGTTGACTTTTGTATATTCACTTTGTGTCTTGCAACTTGCTTCCAGGATTTTTTTGGTTAATACTTTTGCATTTTCTACATAGATGATCATATCATTTGTGAATAAACACTGTATTACTTCTTTCTTCCCTATTCGTATATCTTTTATTTCCTTTTCTTGTGTTATTACATTAGCTAGAACTTCTAGTATAATGTTTAAAAGGAGTGGGGAGAGGAGACCTCCTTGCCTTGTATGAATTTTTCTTTAACTGGAACTAGAAAAAGAGAGTGGGTCCCTCTATGGGGATATAAAGCTGTTTCCCATTTTGGGATTTGTTTCCCATTGTAAAGAAGTTGAGAATAGTGCCCACTTGCAGTGAGAAGCACTAAGAGGATCCTAATAAGGAGAACAGAAAATTTACTTTCCAAACTGAGAAAATTTTGAGAGTGAAACAGTTGCTATTAATATTTTAGCTAAGAGAGGAGGCTTAAACCAGAAATGTCCTGGAAAAGCCCATATGTATTGTCCTCCTAGTCCTTACTAATAAACAGACATAATAAAAGAAATGAACAATGCCCATTCCTGTTTACTTTTGTATGCAGAATTTGAGTATTGCAGAGGCTGGTTTTGAAAAAAAAATAATTTTCACCTTAATTGTAGTACTAAAGTTAACTAAACTAATTTTCTATGATCCTGGTTGCTATAGAGCAACATTAAAAACAACAAAAATAGAGACACCTGATTGGATCATTTGGTAGAGCATGCAACTCTTGATCTCACAGTTTGGGCCCCTTGTTGAGCATAGAACTTACTTTAAAAAACAAAAATGGCAAAAAGAAAGTATAATTGACATGAAACTGGGATGCCCAGAATTCCCCTTAAATTAGGGCTTATTGTCCTAGTTGTTGGGAATGGTGTCAGCAGACACCCTCAGATGTCAGTCTATTCAGGGATTGTTTCAGTGGCAGAGAGTATTATCTTTACCAGGCAGAGAGTATTATCTTTACCAGGGATGCCCAAGATCAAACTATTCCATGAATGATCCACATTCAACTTGTTGAGGGAGGGATATAAAAGATCTAACCATTTTGAAAAAAAGAGGAAGGACTCAAATAAACAAAATCATTAGTGAAAGAGGAGGAATAGCAACCAACATTACAGAAATACAAACAGTTGTAAGAAAATATTATGAAAAATTATAAAAAACTGGACAACCTAGAAGAAATGGATACATTCCTAGAAACATATCACGTACCAAAACTGAACCAGGAAGAAACAGAAAATTTGAACAGATCAATTACCAGCAATGAAACTAAATCAGTAATCAAAACCTCCCAACAAACAAAAATGCAGAACCAGATAGGAGTATAGGCAAATTCCACCATTTAGTTATTTATTTTTATTAATATATAATGTATTATTTGCCCCAAGGGTCCAGGTCTGTGAATCATCAGGCTTACGCATTCCACAGCACTCACCATAGCACATACCCTCCCCAATGTCCATAACCCAGCCACCCTATCCCTACTCCCACACCCCCCCCCCAGCAGCCCTCCATTTGTTTTGTGAGATTAAGAGTCTCTTATGGTTTGTCTCCCTCCCAATCCCATCTTGTTTCATTTTTTCCTTCCCTACCCCCCACAGCCCCCCACCCTGCTTCTCAAATTCACCATTTAAAGAAGAGTTAGGGGACGCCTGGGTGGCTCAGTTGGTTAAGCAGCTGCGTTCGGCTCAGGTCATGATCCCAGCGTCCTGGGATGGAATCCCACATTGGGCTCCTTGCTCGGCAGGGAGCCTGCTCCTCCCTCTGCCTCTGCCTGCCTCTCTGTCTGCCTGTGCTTGCTCTCTCTCTCTCTCTAACTAATAAATAAATACAATCTTAAAAAAAAATTTAAAAAAAATAAATAAAGAAGAGTTAGTACTATTCTTCTCAAACTATTCCAAAAAGTAGAAAAGGAAGGAAAACTTCAAAAATTCATTCTGTGAGACCAGCATTACCCTGATATCAAAATCAGATAAAGACACCACAAAAATGAGAACTGCAGGCCAATATCCATGACAAACATAGATGCAAAAATTCTCAACAAAATACTAGCAAACCAAATCCAACAATACATTTTAAAAAATCATTTACCACAATCAAGTGGGATTACCACAATCAAGTGGGATTTATTCCCAGAACGGAAGTGTGGTTCAAGAGTCACAAAGCAATAAGTGTGATACATCACAACAATAAGAGAAAGGATAAAACCATATGATTATTTTTTAAAATATTTTACTTATTTATTTGAGAGAGAGAGAGAGCAAGAGAGAGCATTAGCAAGATGAAGGGCAGAGGGAGAAGCAGACTTCCCACTGAGCAGGGAGCCTGATGCTATGTGGGGCTTTGTCCCAGCACTCTGGGATCATGACCTGAGTGGAAGTCAGATGTTAACCAACTGAGACACCCAGGCATCCCTGATCATTTCAATAGATGCCGAAAAAGCATTAGACAAAGTACAACATCCACTCAAGAGAAAAGCCCTCAACAAAGTAGGGTTGAGAGAACATACCTCAACTTAATAAAAACCTTATATGAAAAACCCACAACCAACATCATACTCAAGAGGGAAACACTGAGAACTTCTCCCCCAAAGTCAGGAATAAGACAAGGATGTCCACTCCTACCACTTTTATTCAATATAGTACTTCAAGTCCTAGCCACAGCAATTAGAGAACAAAAAGAAATAAAAGCCATTCAAATTGGTAAGAAAGAAATAAAACTTTCACTATTTGCAGATAATATGATATCATATATAATAACCCTAAAGACTCTACCAAAAAACTACTATAACTGGTACACAAATTCAGTAAAGTTACAGGATACAAAATCAATGTACAGAAATCTGTTACAATTCTACATACTAATAATGAAGCAACAGAGAGAGAAATTAAGAAAACAATCCCATCTATAAGTGCACCAAAAATAATGAAATATGTAGGAATAAACTTAACCAAAGAGATTAAAGACTTGTACTCTGTAGACTCACCATGTTGGGGCAGTTTTAGGAATTGTTTCTAGCTAGAGGGACTGGTGTCCTTCCAAGTCTAGCATTTGGGGTATGGAAAATTGTTGTGGTGTGTGGCAGGGTTTTTGTTTTCTTTTGTTTTTGAGTTTTTATTTGATCTCCTGACTTTTTCCTAACCCTTTCCTTTCTCCTTCATTGGCCAGCTTGGGCCTTCTCTCCATGTCATCCCCCTTACTATGGGTGCCTGCCCACCTGCTCTGTCTGCCTGTAGCATGCATCCAAGGCCAGAGCTCAGGTCTGCAGACTGGGTTGGCGCCTCCTCTGCCTCAGGGGTGTGGGAGCTGGGGAAGGGGCTTTTAAGAAGTAATAAAAGGAAAAAGATAATAAAGTTTTTGGCAGTTTCCACCTACTCAGATCCTTGAAGGTTGCAAGGTTTTGATGATCTAGATTCATTAGGAATGTCTCCTTGCCGGCCATGGCCAAGACCTGGGCCTGCTGAGAGCAGAGGCTTTCCCAGTCCCCAGACTGCCACCACCCCAGGGGGCCCTGTCTTACAGAGGCCCAGGCCTGAGGCTGCAGAAGTCTAGGGCAGCCGCCATCAAGAAGCCCCCTCTCAGGGGCCAGAACTCCTTTGCCAGCATGGATTCAGGTTGGGACTGCATAACTAAAGCAGTTGCAGGTTTATTTTTCTTACAGCTTTTTTTCCCAAAAATGATTTGTAGTTGTGTGTGCAGCACTTTGCCCTGATATGTGTGCTCTACAATAAAAACCAAATCTAATATAAAAAAAATTAGAAAACATTGATGAAAGAAATTGAAGACAACACAAAGAAACAGAAACACATTCCATGTTCAAGGATTGGAAAAACAAGTATTGTTAAAATGTCTATACTACCCAAAGAAATTTACACATTCAGTGCAATCCCTATCAAAACATCAAAGCATTTTTCACAAAACTCAATAGGACAAACAATCCTAAAATTCCGACCCCAAACAGTCAAAGCAATCCTGAAAAAGAAAAACAAATCTCAAGGTATCACAATTCCAAATTTCAGGTTATATTGTAAAGCTGTAGTAAGCAAAACAGCATGATACTGGAACAAAAATAGACACATAGATCAATAGAACAGAATAGAAAACCCAGAAATAAACCCACAATTATATGGTCAATTAATCTTCAACAAGGAGGCAAGAATATCCAATGGGAAAAAGGCAGTGTCTTCAACAAATGGTGTTGAGAAAACTGAACAGCTACATGCAAAAGAATGAAACTGGACCATTTGCTTATACCATAAAGAAAAATAAACTCAAAATGTATTAAGGACCTAAATGTGAGACCTGAAACAGTATATGTCTCCTGAGTCAAGGGCAATAAAAGCAAAAAAACTATCAAAATAAAAAGCTTCTGCATGGTGAAAAAAACAATCAACAAAACTAAAAAACAACCCACTGAATTGGAGAAGATATTTGCAAATGACATATCTGATAAAAGGCTAGTATCCAAAATATAATAAAGCACTGATACAACTCAACACCCAAAAAACAATCCAATTTAAAAATGGGCAGAAGACATGAACAGACATTTCTCCAGAGATGACATACACATGGCCAACAGACACATAAAAAGATGTTCAATATCACTCATCATCAGGGAAATGCAAATCAAAACCACAATGAGATATCACTTCACACTTGTCAGAGTGGCTAAAGTCAAAAGCACAAGAAACAAGTGTTGGCCAGGATGTGGAGAGAAAGGAGTCTTCGTGCACTCCTAGCAGGAATGAAAACTGGTGCTGCCATTATGGAAAACAGTATGGTGGTTCCTCAAAAAGTTAAAAATAGAACTATCTTACAATCCAACAACCACACTACTAGGTATTTACTCAAAAAATACAAAAACACTAATCTAAAGAGATACATTCACCCCTATGTTTACTGTAGTATTATTTAGAATAGCCAAACAATGGAAGCAGCACAAGTGTCCATCAATAGATAAATGGATAAAGATGTGGTTATATATATATGTATATATACACATATATGTATGTACATGTATATATACATGTATATATACATATACATACATATATGTGTATATATACATATATATGTATATAATGGAATATTATGCAGCCATCAAAGAGAATGAAATCTTGTCATTTGCAACAACATGGATGGAGATAGAGAGTATAATGCTAAGTGAAATAAATCAGAGAAATGCAAATACCATATGATTTCACTCATATGTGGAATTTAAGAAACAAAACAAAGGAGCAACAGAAAAAAGAGAGAGAGACAAACCGATAAACAGACTCTTAACTATAGGGAACAAATTGATGGTTACCAGAAAGGGGGGGGTGAAATGGGTGAAATAGGTGATAGGGATTAAGAGCACACTTATCATGAGGAACACTAATGTATAGAATTGTTCAATGACCATACTGTAACCTGAAACTAATATAATACTATATGTTGACTATGCTGGAATTGAAATTAAAAACTTAATAATAAACAAATAAATAAATACATAAATCCTTGACCATTCTGGCTTGCACTGTCAAATGTAGCAAATGGAAAACACAAGACACCCAGTTAAACTGGAATGTCAAAGAAATAATAATTTTTATATAAGTATGCCTCATTCATTTTTGATACTAATCTAAAACTACACAAGTGGTAGTTCCTGCAAGGTTGGTTGCAATGTAGAATTTAAAACCCTATCAATGAATATTTTGTACTCTGTCACATTAAATACATAGGGCTATCTTGCACATGTAGCTGATGGCTACTTCACCCAAAGTGGTTGCTTTAGATGGAGCATATTTATAATACAGTAGAGCTAGGATTGTTCTGGTCTTTATAACAACTTTATGGTATATCTGAGCATAATCTGAGTATTCATATGGTATATCTGATTGTAATCAAAATGTATACATGTTCATTTCCATTTTTATTATCTTTTAAAGAGAAATGCTGATAGTTATTCTTTGATTTACTAACCATGATATTTCAGGGTCTAAATCAAGAAGGCAATCCTCCAGGACGCCTGGGTGGCTCAGTGGGTTAAGTCGCTGCCTTCGGCAAAGGTCATGATCCCAGGGTCCTGGGATCGAGTCCCACATGGGCTCCTTGCTCGGCAGGGAGCCTGCTTCTCTCTCCGCCTCTGCCTGCCACTCTGCCTGCTTGTGTGCACTCTCTCTCTCTCTCTCCTCTTTGACAAAAAAATAATAAAATATTAAAAAAAAAGAAGGCAATCCTCCATCACAACATTAGTCTTTCTGTTGGTGGTGGTTTGCCTTGCTGAAGGGTTAATAGGAAATGCACTTCAGCATAACTCAGAAACTGCTGAGAACAGCAGAATGGCAGTACTGTGCAGTGGCAGGAACATGTTATTCAAAACTGAAGAAGTATCAAAGGTCATGTCTCAGCCTTATGAGGAATTTAAAAAGTGGTATATGTGGAAATCCTTGTAAGCGCTAACATACTGCAAGCTTGTAAATTATCATATTTTAGAATTTACACTATTGCTGATTGATATAAATTATTATAGTGAAGTATCCAGGTTTGGTTTATGTCTCCAATATTTGGTATTTATCATGGAAGAAAATGATGCTTTATTGCTTCACGAGCCTTGGGAAAAATCATGAGTTGTAGTTTGGCGATACCCAAGAACATGGACTCTGTTTCATTTTCTGGGACTATTCCCCCAAAATGTGACAATGTTTGTGAGTGAACGGACACCATATAGGGTAAAGCACTGAAATACATGTTATAATATAGTGATTTTATTATTATAAATATACATATTCCTTAGAATCTAGGGTTTCTTTTCCCGTTATTACCATATGTTTTATTGGCTCTGTGTCAATCACTATAAAAAAATAAGATACAAGCCATGCTCAGTCAATGAGGTGAGACAAAGACAAAAGGAAACCACCCCTGCTCCAGTACCAATGATACACAGAGGTAACAGCAGTAATTATAATCTCTACTCAGCGAAGTTCATCTTACACCCATTCTGCCATGCATCCACCTTTTGTTCACTCCCTGCCCTACCACTTCCCCTTGGCCATCTCACTTCCCATCGCTTCTGTCCCCTCACTATCCTTTGCATCTCTTCCTAGCTTCTCTAGAATCATTTCCTCATTCATCTACTTCCTTGGGATCAATAGTCCTTAGGCTGACTACAGAACATATAAACTTTCTCTTGGCTTTGAAATCACTTCTCAGAAACTAAGCCATGCTAAATAGTCCAACAGGCTAACCAGAACCATGTGGGGGGGTGCTGTGGGGCTTTGTTAAGCAATGACTAGTGGGGGCAAGCTGAAAGAATGCACCCAGAACAAGGAAGCTTCCATTTTCAGTGAGGGAGTACTCCAAAAGGGGAGAAGCAATGCCTCTAACAAATTTGGCTGTCTGTGCTCATTTTGCTGGGATCAAGCCTCTCTGCAGATCCTGATGGCTGTTTTTTGTGGGTTTTTTTTTTGTTTTTGGGGGGGTCTCTTTGTTTTGTTTTTTTTTTGTTTTGTTTTTGCTTATTGCAGATGAAAAGCTCACATAAGTTGCTCAAAAGCAAGAAGAAGTATTACTGGAATAATGAAAATAGCACATCACAGAAGGAAGCTGGCCACACTTAAAATGGGATAAAATAAGACAAAATGGTACCAAATCATGAATTCAGAGAAGCTATGGGTCAAAAGTTGTTAAATTCATCCTCCCTACTAGAGCTGAGATTCCCTGTTCAACAAGGGTAGAAAAGTCAAATGCCTATAGAGACCAGGCAGTCAATGGAAAAAGTGAAGGTACTGTGCCATTAAAAGTGGTACAGACCATGGCAAAAAGGGGAACACATGCCTTATCTACATGGGGCAGCCCCTACAGCTCTGTCCAACTGTGGCCTTCAGGTAAATGGGCCCATTGCTGCTATATCTTCCAATTTTTCAAGAGGAATTAGAAATCCAGATTTTTGGTGACTTTTAAAAGTGATTAACCATTAAGTCTTAATGTTAACTACTTACTCAAATGTTTTAAAATACCTCCTGAAGTCAAAGACAACATGAAAGTGAACCAGATTTGGCTCACAAGAATGACTCTTGCTCTGTGAAAAACTACCTGATGGCCCAACACACATTTCAATAGCTCTAATCCTGAGCTCTTTCTTACCTTCAACCAAAGACCATGTTGGCATAACTTCCATACTACATGTTATTAATTCTGTCCTCTGGATCAAGATAGAACAACCCTGCTCCTTGTATCTTTCTGTTCTTGAAATATGTTCTTCAAAACCAAAATGCCTATGCCTTTATAACCTCTTTCTTTCTTGTCCATCCAATCCCTTTTTCCTCTCCAAACTATTTTTTTTTTTAATTTGTGACTGGGTTATGCTTTTCTTTTAAGTTTGTTTTGTTTTCATCTTTTTCCTTCTTAAGTACCTTCAGAGACCCCCTTTTCTAAGGGAATGGAAGTCTATTGCATTCTACTCCTGGCTTCTCTCTATCCCTTCACTATCTCCACCCCTGGGGTACAAAAGAGATCTATCTGATGAGTAAATTTGAAAAGAATAAACCGGGCATACTCAGATCAACTTGCCTTTCTTCTACTGGAACTGACCTACCCACAGAGAAAAGAAGTCCTCCAACAGTAACAGACTGATGTTTCGCCTTCCAACTTTCTTTCAATTTGTACAGAACCTGTTTAGAGAACTGGGACCTATCTATTGGGCCCTCTGAGAAATACAATCCACCTGGTCCCAGGAATTCAGCTAGATAGGTATCAAATCATTCTGAACACCTGAAAACTCAACCAGAGATCTAAGAAAAGAATTGCTGCTCTTCCACAAATAGAAAAGCAACCACTTTCTGCAAGGTAGGAGGTGTGGAGAAGTGAATCGGAGGCAATATATGGGGACATAATCCATAGGAGGAGGGGGCCTCCATCAGCCAGCTATCAGAAAGTGATACAGCAGTGGTGTACAGAATCAGAACTTTTAGAATTCTGCTCCAGGGAGGGACGTCCTTGCCTAAAATGTCCTTAGGTGGCAAAGCGGGGTGGTGTCAAGGGTGGGATACTGTGGTTTCTCAGGATTCCCATGGTCATAGAAAGAATGGGAGTGCTGGAATGCAGCAGAGCTCAGGGCAGCCAGCTGCAAACAGTGAGCCCAGGAGTGGGCTTTCAATTCAGGGCTGCCATGAACCATAAACAGAGGCCCAGCTGGGCAACTACTCTCCAAGCAGGAGCCCCGCAGGCAGCAGAGTCTGGGAGAGACCCTCCTGCTTCTTCTGGGAAGAGCTGTGTGGGTACATACAGAATCTGGCAACTGCACCTGGAGCAGGGGCCTAGGAAGCAACAGAGCCCCAACAAGACTCCCTCCCCAGAAGGAGAAGCACAGGCAGCACAGGTGCCTACTGCAGGAGTCTGCAGAGTTAGGAGACTCCAAGCGGGGTCTCCTAAGTACCTAGGACAGAAATGCTCAGTCACAGGCTGAGTGAGCACAGAGTGCTGACGGAGACCAGAGAGACAGGAGTGATTGACTGCTTTTCCCTGAGGGCTCAATGAAGAGCATAGGGGATGTGAGCTCTCGGCTTCAGGGCTGGAGATTGAGAGGACACCATTTTATGCTCATCCTCTAGAGCTATGCAGAAAGCCTTCAGGGAACAAAAGCCACATACAACCATCTAGACAGCTTACTTAGCCTGGCCGCATGGCAAGGGTGGTGCAGTCCCCCGTAGCCAAAGACACCTGAGAATCAGTGCACCAGGCACCTTCCCCAGAAGATTAGCAAGAACATCCAGCTAAGACCGAGTTTATGGATTACCCAGAACTACAAAACTCTAGCACTAGGGGAAAATAGTGTATAGAATTCATGGCTTTTCCCTCATGAGTCCTTAGTCTTTCCATTTTAATTTTTTTTCTCTTTCCTTTTCAACTGATTTTTTTATTTCATCTTTTTTAAAGTCTTTTTTCACTTTTACAGTTACATTCTACTCTTTCACTGTATTTAATTTTTTGTATATATAGAAGTTTTTCTTTATAATTTTGGGATGTAGTTTCTTCTAACAGACCAAAATACACACAGAATCTAGTATATTGCTCTGTTCTCTTCACCTGTCTGATTATATTCTCT
This sequence comes from Taxidea taxus jeffersonii, assembly GCA_003697995.1. Classification (NCBI taxonomy): domain Eukaryota; kingdom Metazoa; phylum Chordata; class Mammalia; order Carnivora; family Mustelidae; genus Taxidea; species Taxidea taxus. The sequence goes on from RCUC01123786.1 coordinate 71,596, forward strand.
CTCTCTCTTTTTTTAATCTTTTTGGAGGGGTGTCTGGGTGGCTCAATCAGTTCAAATATTTTTTTAATTTTCATCTTTACAGTTACATTCTATCCTTTCAATGTATTTAATTTTATTTTTGTATATATATAAGTTTTTCTTTCTTTACAATTTTGGGATGCAGCTTCTTCTAACAAACATACCCAAATACACCCAGGATATCATGTATTGCTCTGTTCTGTTCACCTATTTCTTTTTAAAGATTTTATTTATTTATTAGTTAGAGAGAGAGAGAGAGAGAGCACAGGCAGACAGAGAGGCAGGCAGAGGGAGAAGCAGACTCCCTGCCGAGCAAGGAGCCCGATGTGGGACTCGATCCCAGGACGCTGGGATCATGACCTGAGCCGAAGGCAGCCGCTTAACCAACTGAGCCACCCAGGCGTCCCCACCTGTCTATTTTTACTCTTTTATTTTGTTTTGTCTTTCAAGTTTCATTTTTACAGTTACATCCTATCCTTTCATTTACTTAATTTTATTTTTATACATATATAAGTTTTTCTTTCTTTACAATTTTGGGATCTAGTTTTCTATCAAACTGGCCAAAATACCCACAGGACCAGTGTATTGCTCTGTTCCATTTACCTGTGTGATTATATTCTCTCTCTCTCTCTTTAATTTTTATTTCTTTTTCAGTTTCCAGTATATTCTGAATTGTCTAGACTATATTTCTCTGGGGTCATTGTTGCCATTTTAGTCTTTTGTTCTCTCATTCATCTATTCTTCTCTGGGAAGAAGATGAAAAACTCACCTCAAAAAAGATGGGAAAACTCACCTCAAAAAAGAGAACAAGAGGCAGTACTGACTGCCAGGGACCTAATCAGTATGGATATAAGTAAGATGTCAGAACCAGAGTTCAGAATAACAATTATAAAGATAGTAGATGGGCTTGAAAGAAAGCATAGAAAACACTGGAGAATCCCTTTCTGGAGAAATAAAAAGAACTAAAATCTAATCAAGTCAAATAAAAAAGGCTATTAATGAGATATAATAAAAAATGGAGGCTCTACCTGCTATCCTCTAACTGGGGATAAATAAGGCAAAGGAGAGAATTAGAAGACAAATTGATGGGGGATAAAGAACCTGAGAAAAAGAGAGATAAACAACTCCTGGATCACGAGGGGAGAATTTGAGAGATAACTGATACCACAAACTTAAACAATTTTAAAGTAAGTGGAATCCCAGAAGAAGAGGAAGGGGGTGGGGCAGAAGGTATATTAGAGCAAATTATACCAGAGAATTTCCCTAATATGGGGAAGGAAACAGACATTAAAGTCCTGGGCTGCAAGGGTGGCTCAACATCCTCAAATCAATCAATGTGATACACTATATTAAAAAAGAAAGGACAAGAACCATATGATTCTTACAATACATGCAGAAAAAAACATTTGATAAAGTACAGCATCCTTTCTTGATTAAAACTATTGACAGTGTAGGGATGGAGGGAACATATCTCAATATAAAAGCCATATACAAAAAGTCCACAGCAAATATCATTATCAATGGGGGAAAATAGAGCTTTTCCCCTAAGGTCAGGAAAACGACAGAGATGTCCACTATCACCACTGTTGTTCAACATAGTACTAGAAGTCCTATCCTCAGCAATCAGACAGCAAAAAGAAATAAAATGTATCCAAATCAGCAAAGAAAAAGTCAAACTCTCTCTCTCTTTGCAGATGACATGTTATTCTATGTGGAAAACCCAAAAGACTGCACCCCAAAATTGCTAGAACTCATACAGGAACTCAGCAAAGTGGCAAGATACGAAATCAATACACAGAAATCAGTTGCATTTCTATACACTAACAATGAGACAGAAGAAAGAGAAATTAAGGAGTCGATCCCATTTACAAGTGAACCCAAAACCATAAGACACCTAGGAATAAACCTAACCAAAGGGGCAAGGATCTGTACTCAGAAAACTAGAGAACACTCTTGGAAGAAATTGAGGAAGACACAAAGAAATGGAAAAACACTCCATGCTCATGGATTGGAAGAACAAATATTGTAAAAATGTCTGCATTACCTAGAGCAATCTACACATTCAATGCAATCCTTATCAAAATGCCATCCACTTTTTTCACAGAGCTGGAAGAAATAATCCTAAAATTCATATGGAACCGGAAAGGTTCCTGACCCTGAATAGTCAAAGAATGTTGAAAAAGAAAACCAAAGCTGGGGCATCATGATTCCAAACTTGAAGCTCTATTACAAAGCTGTCATCATCATGACAGTATGACACATAGACACATAGATCATATGGAACCAGAAAGGTTCCATGACCCTGAATAGTCAAAGAATGTTGAAAAAGAAAACCAAAGCTGGGGCATCATGATTCCAAACTTCAAGCTCTATTACAAAGCTGTCATCATCATGACAGTACGACACATAGACACATAGATCAATGGAACAGAATAGAGAACCCAGAAATGAACCCTCAACTCTATGATCAACTAATCCTTGACAAAGCAAGAAAGAATATCTAATGGAAAAAAGACAGTCTCTTCAACAAATGGTGTTGGGAAAACTGGACAGCCCCATGCAGAAGAATGAAACTGGACCATTTCCTTAAACCATACACAAATATAGACTCAAAATGGATGAAAGACAAATATGAGACATGAATCCATCAAAATCCTGGAGGATAACACAGGCAGTAATCTCTGTAACCTCAGCCACAGCAACTTTTTGCTAGACGTGTCTCCAAAGACAAGGGAAACAAAGGCAAAAATGGACTATTGGGACTTCAACAAGAAGCTTTTGCACTGCCAAGGAAACAATCAACAAAACCAAAAGACAACTGACAGAATGGGAGAAGATATTTGCAAATGTCTTATCAGACTAGTATCCAAAATCTATAAAGAACTAAGCAAACTCAACACCCAAAGAATCCAATCAAGAAATGGGCAGAAGACATGAACAGACATTTCTCCAAAGAATACATATAAATGGCCAACAGACACATGAAAAAATGCTGAACATCACCTGGCATCAGGGAAATACAAATCAAAACCACAATGAGATAGCACCTCACACCAGTCAGAATGTCTAAAATTAACAAATCGGGAAACAACAGATATTGGCAAGGATGTAGAGAAAGGGGAACCCTCTTACACTGTTGATAGGAATCCAAGGTGGTGCAGCCACTCTGGAAAACAGTATAGAGATTCCTCAAAAAGCTAAAAATAGAGCTACACTATTACCCAGCAATTGCACTACCAGGCATTTACCCCAATGACACAAATGTAGAGCTCCAAAGGGGTACCTGTTCCCCAATGTTTCCAGCAGCAATGTCCACAATAGCCAAACTATGGAAAGAGCCCAAGATGTCCATCAAAAGATGAATGGGTAAAGAAAATGTGGTATATACACTAGAATACATACAATGGAATACTACTCCAACATCAAAAAAAATGAAATCTTACCATTTACAACAACGGGAATGGAACTAAAGGGTATTATGCTAAGTGAATAAGTCAACCAGAGAAAGACAATCATCATATGATCTCACTCATATGTGGAATTTAAAAAACAAAACAGAGGATCATAGAGGAAAAGAGGGAAAAATAAAACAAGATGAAATCAGAGAGGGAGACAAACCATAAGAGATTCTTAATTATAGGAAACAAACTGAGGGTTGCTCGAGGGGAGAGGGGTGGGAGGAGGGGTTAACTGGGTAATAAACATTAAGGAGGGCATGTGATGTGAGTTTGAGTCCCACACTGGGCTCTACACTGGGCACAGTGCCTACTAAACAAACCAACAAACAAGAAATAACAAGTGTTGGTGAAGATGTGGAGAAATTGGAACATTGTCCTCTGTTGGAGGAAATGTAAACTGATAGAGCCACAGTGAAAAACAGTATGGAGTTTCCTAAAAAAATAAAATTGGATTTACCATGCAGCAACTCTATTTACCTTCTAGGTAAATACCTGAAGGAAGTGAAGTCACTATCTTGAAGAGATACCTGCACCTCCATATTAATTGTAGCATTATTCACAATAAACAAGACATTAAAACAACCTAAGTATCCATCAACATATAAATGGATTAAAAAAACGTGGTATACATATGCATAGAATATTATTCAACCATAATTAGAAGGAAATCCTGCCATTCACAGCAACATGGATGGACCTTAAGGATATTATGCTAATGAAGTAAGTCAGGCAGGGAAAGACAAATACTGTATAATCTCACTTATGTGGAATCTAAATATGCTGAACTCACAAAAACAGAGAGCAGAATAGTGATTGCCAAGGGCTAGGGTTGGGGGAAATGGAGAGTGGTCAAAGGGTACAAAGTTCTGGTTATAAGATGATTAAGGTCTGGGGATCTAATATAATACAATGACTATAGTTAACTGTATTATATATGTGAAAGTTGCTAAGAAAATAAATCTGTATTATATATGTGAAATTGTATTATTTCACTGTATTATATATGTGAAAGTTGCTAAGAGAGTAAATCATAAAAAGCAACTGTGTGAGGTGATGGACGTGTTAACTAATCTTACTGTGCTAATCATTTCTAATATGTACATGTATCAAAAGTACACATTGTACACCTTAGACTTATGCAATGTTATATGTCATTAAAGCTGTAAAGAGAAAAAGAGAGACACACCCGAAGGGATCTCCTGCATGCCAAACATACTCCTTACCTCCACTGTGGAGTAGTAGTCCAATTTTCCTTTGATAGTCAGGATCATTTATCCCAGCCAGAATAACTCTCTTCTTTGCCTACTGATTCAAAGGCCTAAGTATTCTAAAATGACTAGAAAGCAGGGGTGCCTGGGTGGCTCAGTGGGTTAAAGCCTCTGCCTTCGGCTCAGGTCATGATCCCAGAGTCTTGGGATCGAGCCCCACATCTGGCTTTCTGCTCAGTGGGGAGCCTGCTTCCCTTCCTCTCTCTCTCTACCTACTTGTGATCTCTGTCTGTCAGATAAATAAATAAAATCTTTTTAAAAATTAATAATAAATAAAATGACTAGAAAACAATCTTAACTTCCAGTTCAATGGAATCACCGGTATGTCTCCTGATGGAAGCATTCCTCCCTTTGGAGATAAGACCTCTAAGCAAACAGACAATAGGTCATGGGAACAGGAAACAAATTTTGCCAGTAGGTTACTATGGGTAATAGTGACTGTTGTCACTCCCATTTCCACCACTTGTTTCCTGGTCCCATGATTTCTGGCTTTGGGAGAAGTAGCACCATTTATTAGATGCTGATTCAGAGCACATACAGCCTTCTGCAGAACCTTGCCCCAGGTTGCAAAATATTGCGACCTAGATGGCACCATGACAAAGTCTTTTTAAGGCCATTCCATCATTCTATCAAACCAACTGCTTCAGGATAATGGGGAACATTGTAAGACCAATGAATCCCATGAACATAGGCCACTGCATACTTCTGCTGTGAGGTGAGTTTCTCAATCCAAAGCAATTCTGTGTGGAATACCATGCCACTAGGCAATCTGTAAGTCCACAGATGGTAGTTTTGGCAGAAACACTGCATACAGGAAGGCAAATCCATATCTGGAGTAAGTTTCCATTCCAGAAAGATCATGGGCATTTGGACCATATTTATTTGTGCCTTCAGGGCCTGCTCAGGCCCCATCACATATATACTGCTTTCATATAATGATGGAGTATTGCTGTGCAAATGCAACTTTATGGCTTCGTGGGAGATAACACCCAGTTCACGATGGGTAGTTCAGTGTGCAAGTTAACTTAGATAGTTAGTTAGTATAGCTCAAGCAATGAAACCACAGCTAGCACAGCAGTTGCAATTGAACCACCACTCGGTTAAGCATTTGATGATCCACTGTTATTCTCCAGGATTCATCTGTCCTCTGCACAGGCCAAATAGGAAAGTTGAATGGGTATTTGATGAGAATGACCACCCCTACATCTTTCAGTTCCTTGATGGTGACAGTAATCTCCACACTTCCCTTTGGAACATAATATTGGTTTAGATTGCTAATTTCCTAGATAGAGACAGTTCTAGTGCCTTCCACTTGGCCTTTCCCACTATAATAGGCAATATACAAGAATGGAGTTCATGGGTAAAGGATAAAATTGAGAGTCAGTTATGTGTCTGCCTTCAGCTTGGGTCATGATCCCAGGATGCTGGGATCAAGTCCCACATGGGGCTCCCTGCTAAGCAGGGAGCCTGCTTCTCTCTCTCCCTCTCCCCTCCTCCCTGCTCATTCTGTCTCTCTCCCTCTCATAAATAAATAAAAATCTCTTTAAAAATTGGGAGTCATAATGCAGGTGATATATAAAGCCTTGCAATCACCTCACTACATGAGATCGCCAAGGAAATGAGTGGAGATAGAGAAACTGAGGACTGGCCTTGGGACTATGCCAACTATAAGAGGAGGGAAAGATAGGAAAGAAGACTGGAAAGGATCAGCTTGTGAGACATAAGGTAAACCAGAGGCATGTGGTGCCTGGAAGTCAAGTAAAAGTCATGTTTCCAGAAGGAAGGGATCATCAGTTGTGCCAGTGCTTGATAGAAAAAGGAAGATTAGTATTGAGAATTTTCCATTGAATTTAACCAAAACTAAACTATATATATCTTGACAGTCTGCTTCTTTGTGTTTGTGGGTATCTGTTAAATCTGGGAGCACCTGGGGACTGCAGAGCTGCTTCTACCCAGATGCTTTGCCTGCAAGTTGTAGCAATTTATTAGAAAATATTTACTGCTCTCCATGGTGATATCAGAAGCATGTGTGATTAAAGGAAAGTTGTTAAAGACCTCTGAAAGTGTGATCTTTTCCACTGTAATATAGAGTTTACAAATGCTGTTAGACAGAAAAGATAAGAGAGAGAGATTTTCCTTGTCCCAGGTAGTCCTGCAGCCCTGAAAAGAGCTTATTTCAGGCCCCAATAGGGGATATTGAGTTTTACCAATTACATTGTAGGTCACAGAAAATGTGAGCATGCTGGTGGACCAGCATCAGCATCATAGGGTGTATGTATGATGGGGTCGATGAAGAAAGAATGGTTGACTCACAAAATACTTGTTCTTGCCCATGACTCCATAGTTACGAGGAAGACAAAGACCTAGAAAGATCAAGACAGCTGGGAGACAGTGTTTCCCAATATTAATAACATTCAAACCTAAATTAAAATAATAATATTTAATAGTATTTGTATAGCATACTGAGGAAAACAGAAAGTTCCAATGTCTATCAGTGACCATTCCAATGGTTCTGGTCACCTCAAACCCCGCCTAGGTGCCCCAACATCCAAGACACTCAATATCTTAGCACTATATACTTAAAAGTATCAGTTGGGAAATCCTCCCTATGTTCAGAGACTATGGCTTATTTATCTCTATATCCCCATAATCTAGCAGATGGCCACAGCATTCAAAAATGTTACAGGATGATAGACATGAGTATACAGGCTCCTTTTGACCCCACAGAATGGAGGGTGCAAGATTCAAATGGCTGAAGTTCCCAGGAAACTGTATGGAGTATTCAGAATCAGCTTGATCAGAGGAAACTGATATTGATCCTCATCTATCATTTACATCCTTTTTTTTAATATTAAAACGCAGGCAACAGGGGTGCCTGGGTAGTTTAGTTGGTTAAGCATCCAACTCCAGCTATGAGATCAAGCCCCGCATCAGGCTCTGCCCTGAGCATGAAGCCTGATTGCATTTCTCTCTCTCCTTCTCTCTCTGCCCTTCCCCATTAAAGTTCTCTCTATCACCTCCTATAAATCAATCAATCAATCAGACAACAGTGTGAGCCAAACACACATTCAGGGCTAATAGAAATGCAAAGAGGTGTGCCATTATGGAAATGTGAATGATACACCTTAATACTTTCAAACCCTGGACTTGTAGAAATCTCTCCTAAGGAAAATTTCAAAAATACAAACAAAATTTTATATTCGGAGAAACTCATCATAACATTTTTTTTCACAACAAGGTATTGATTAAATAATCATATGACAGAATTTTCTAAAACTTAAAACTTAATTTACAGAGAGTTTTGATGACATAGGAAAATGTTTATATTGCATGATTAGGTGATAGAAACAGAATACAAAATGGTATATGATTTATAATTTCAATCATTTTAAAAATATATACAATATCAGTATTCAAAAAAAGGGCCAAATAAATACTGTTTGATGGGATTATGGGAATTTTTTGTTTTCTTCTCTTTATCTTTATGTATTTTCTAAATTTTCTATAGTAATAATAATACTGACATTTTTATAATTAAAAGTATTTGGTAAAATCAAGTTTTCGGAATCTGTAATGAGATGAAAAACGCTTATAATACTAAGTAAAAAATCAAGATGAACAGTATGATTACAACTGCTTAACTTTTGTAAAAAAGTATATCTATATTTAGAAAAGAAAACTCCAAGATAATAAATGTGGTTTCTCTGAGGAATGAGATTGGGGCAATTATCATTCTCCTTTCTACCTTTCTGCATTTTTCAATTTTGCACAATGGAAATATATTAACTTTACGTGATAACAGCAATATAATTCCTTAATTTTTATTCTAAATTTAATCATTAGGTGATAGTTGGTAGACTTTTCAAAGTAGAAGATTAAGTACAACTAAGAAGGAGTATCTAATTAGCATGCAAGGAAAAAATCTTTGGCAAAAACACCAGTGAGACTAAAACAGACTCTTTGTAAGCTTGAGAAAGACCCTATTCAACTCCATTTTCATAATCTAGTCTGCAGTCATTGTTGGACTTGAGAACAGCAGTTACACTTTGACATTTTCTGTACTATTACAGATAGTGACTTCTCTCTCCATCCCAAACAACTCCAGCTAAGTCAGTTTTAAATTTAAAGCATTTCTGCTTAGCAAAATAAGTCAATCGGAGAAAGACAACTATCACATGATCTCCCTGATATGAGGAAGTGGAGATGCAACGGGGGTGGGGGTTAAGGTGGTAGGAAAAGAAAAAATGAAACAAGATGGGATCGGGAGGGAGACAAACCAAAAGAGACTCTTAATGTCATAAAACAAACTGAGGGGGGTGGGGGGGGAGGAGGTTGGGAGAGGGGGGTGGGGTTACATTGTATGTTTAAATTTTTAAAATGCTTAAATTTAAAGCATTTCTGGAAAGAAGATATTGTATAACAGACATAAAGACAATTAAAATGCAATGTTATTGTCTTTTTCACTTTCAATATGTCATTACCAGGATTCGCTTATCTTAGTGACAGATGTGGAGTGTTAAATAAAAAAAGATATGACCTTAGCATATGGTGAGAGAATCTATCTTTCCACTGATCTGTGTTGACATGAACTAGCAATATGGCTGAGATTTCCTCCTTGGAAGTGAATTTTGCTCCATTACTAAAATACCTTTCTTCATAAATCTTTCATAAATCTGACAGTGTGAGCACTGGGAAGCCCCATTTTCAAAATACTAGCCAGTACTATCTTTCATGGGTTAGAAAGTGAGCAGTTCCATGCTTCTAATGACTGGCTATTTGGGGGCAACAACGGAAAGTAGCTGAAGGAGCTACCAAGATACAAAACTATTCAAAGGGTGAAATTTATTTCTTCTGTTCTTCAGACTATAACCTGCCAATCACTTTGGATTTTAATGTGTTGGAAATTAAAGGAATTATTATAAAGCAGGACTTTAGCTGATAATGAGTTATCTGTTTAAAACTAAGACTTCTTTTTCTTTTTCCCTAATGGAACATTTAGTGCATCAGAGAAAGTATTTACCAAGAAGCCTCCTTCCCATCATCTGACCCTCAAGTCATAACCCCACCCACTTTACCATAAATACAAAGGTTCATTGATACAGTAGGGGATCCTTTGAAACCTATCCAAACCTCTCTCTCCATTCCTTCTACTTACACATCTCTAATATTAAAGTGAAAAATAGAACATAAATTTGGATAAATGAATGTTAAAGGCCTGTGAAGTAAAATAGGAATAGAAAAAATAAATAGGAATAGAAACAAATAAATAAATAGAAAAAATAAGTAAGAATAGAAAAAATAAAATAGGAATAGAAAAAAGGACAGGGTTGGGCACATGGGTGGCTCTGATGGTTAAGTGTATACCTTTGGCTCTGGTCATGATCCCAGGGTCCTAGGATCAAGCCCCACATGGGCTCCCTGTTCAGTGGGGAGCTTACTTCTCCATCTGCCCCCTGCTTGTGATCTCTCTTTCTCTCTCTCTCTCTCACTATCTCTTTCTCTCTCTCTTTCTTTCTCTCTCAAATAAATAAAATCTTTTTTAAAAGAAAGAAAAAAGGACATGGTGGCATAAGATATTAGTTGCTCACCAACATCTAATATCTCCTTTCTGGGCACACAGCTAAATTACACTGCACAGCCTCCCCTGCAATGATGAGGAGCCATGTGACTCAGTTTTGGCCAATGGGACGCAGACAGAAACAATGAACACTCCCAGAGCTGGACCATAAAATCCTCCAACTGCAATTCTCCCTCTCTCACCTCACTTGTCAAATGAATGGAGAAGCCCCCAAGGACACAAAGAAAAGTGAAGAAACAGGTAGAAAAGAACTGAAAGAAGAGAGTTTCCCAGGACTATTTGTCCTGGAAGACCCATGTTGAACATCCATATTGCATCAGCAAAAACTAAACTTTCATTATGTTAAGCCACAAAAACCCTGGGGTTGTTTGTTTTAACAGTTATCCTATCCCAACTAAAACAAACATGGTTACATATATTTACATAATGATTGCAACAGGCATATTCATAGAGACACTCACCTATGTTTTATATCCAGAAATCTAAAAATGACAAATTTGATGTTTTCAGCCCATTTCTAAATAATTTGAATTATGGTCTATTTTAGCAATTCACTTGTTCTATAAATGTGGTTAAAAATTTAAGACTTTTTGTATAATTTGGCTGCTATAAATCTGAGAACTTTATATCACTCTGCATAGGTCATGATTTAGATTTTGAGAGGGCATGACAAAGGAGGTAATATTTCAGCTCAAACTTGAGAGTACTATTAGAGTGATCAGGTGATTAGAGTCCTAGAATCAGGTGATTTGAGACCTAGGTGATTAGAGTCCTAGCATTTCAAATCCAGAAGGTTCTTAGAGTTGAGGAAAGGAAGAGCCAGAAAAATTTCAGCCTGTCCAAAAATCATATTACTGTATTGCAACAATTCCTGGTTCAGAGGAGGAATTCCTTGACTTTTAGCCTAGTGTTCATTGTATGTTACATTATCTTCATATCACCTCACTTAGCAAGATATAAATATTCTCTGAATAATCTGTTATTAGGCAATGATTGTGTGCATTTACAAATATTCAAGTGTCTACACACACTCACACACACACACAGAGGTTTCCACCTGAACTAGAAAAAACCTCTAATGCAATTATGTCTATCATTAAGGAATATTACCTCATTTTTGCTTGTCTTCCAATAGGAAATATCTAGCCACACACACTGTGTGGTAGCTCGTCTTCAAAGATGGCCCCCAAAGTGCATGCCTCATGATATCTATATCCTTGTATATAAGATCTCCTACCACACTGACTCCAGATTTCTAACAAAATGGGCCAGGAGTGATGCAGTACCACTTCAAGACTTTAGGAAGATCGGTTGCTTGTGCTTCTTCCTTCTTGGAACATGTAGTTTGGGGAGTCTAGAACCACAGTATAAGAAGTCTAGCTACCCTACTGAAAAGACTATACAGAGAGGTCATGTAGAGATAAGAATTCTGAAACTACAAGGAGAGAGGCCCAGCTGTCCAAGGACACCAGTAAGCATCTGACTGCAGCCACAAAAGAGACAACGAACACCACCAGATGTTCCCAGTCAACACACAGAGCAGTGAGAGATAATAAAGTGGCTGCTATTTAAGCCACTAATTTTTGTTTTTGTTTTCTCTTCTGATTTCTTATTTAATTGAATTAGCCAGAATCTTCAGAACAATGTGAAATAAAAATTTATTCATTTGCATAATTAAAATCATCTATATAACTTGTCATTTTGTTGTGTTTTAAAATTTATAATTGCATAATTATTTTCAAGTTCTTCTTCCCCTGTGCAAACATGTTTTCCATTTCTGTTGTAGATTTAACTCAGTTTTGTTTAAAAGTTTCATTATAGATATAAATTCTTACATCTTCTTGGTGAATTGACCCTTTTATTATTATATAATGTCCTTCACTCTTGTGGTGGTTTTGAGTTAAAGTCTATTTTGTCTGATGTAAGTAGGACCACTCCTGCTCTTTTTTGGCTACCATTAACATGGAATATCTTTTTCTATTTCTTCACTTTCTGTCTATGTGTGTCTTTAAATCTAAAGTACAACTCCTATACATAGCATACACTTTCCTCAACTTATGATGGGTCACATCACAAGAAACTCATTGTAAGTTGAAAATACCATAAATCAAAAATGCATTTAATATACCTAAACATGACCTACTGAACATCATAGCTTAGCCTTGCCTACCTTAAATATACTCGGAACACTTAAATTAGACATAGGTGGGCAAAATTATCTAACACAAAGCCTACTTCATAATAAAGTGTTGAATATTGCATGTAATTTATTGAATACAGGGTGTTTTTATACAAAATGAAAATGAAAAACAGGATGTTTTTATACAAACAGAATGATTGTATGTGGAAAGGAGCAAGATGGCAGAGGAGTATGAGACCTAAATATCATCAAGTCCCAGGAGTTTAGCTGGATAGTTATCAAACCATTCTGAAGAGCTACAAACTCAACAGAAGAGAGAAGAGAAGAGCAGCAATTCTAGGAACAGGAAATCGACCACTTTCTGGAAGGTAGGACATTATGGAGAAGTGAATCTGAGGCAACATTCAGGAAGATAGACCACGAAGGGGAGGGGATGGCTCCCAGCAAGTGAGAGAGCAGCAGAGCACAAAATTGGAACTTTCAGAAGTCTGTTCCACTGAGGGACATTGCTCCAGAGAGGCTAAGCAGGTGGATGGAGTCCTCATGGGGACAGTGTGGTCTCAGAACCCATCAGGTCACAGAAAGACCCAGGGTGCCTGAGAGTGGCAGAGCTCCCAGGTATTGGAGTGGGGAAGCCAGCTGCAAAGATGGAGCCAAGGAGTGTGCTCTCAGCTCAGGGTAACCTTAAACCATGATCCGAGGTACAGTCAGGCCACTGGTCTTCAGACAGGGACCCAACAAGCAGCAGATCCAGGGAGACTCACCTTCCTCCTCTGGGAGGAGTGGTGTGGGAGCATGCTGCAGGAATCTGCTGGGTTTGAGACTCCAAACGGGGCTGTGTTCCAGAGATAGAAACGCTCAGTCGCAGGCCAGGTGAGCTCAGAGTGCAGCTGGAGACCAAGGAGACGGAAGTAATTGACCGCTTTTCTCTGAGGGCACACTGAGGAGTGGGGCCACCAGTTCTCAGCTCCTACAGGGCAGAGATTGGGAGGCCACCATCTTCATTCCCATCCTCCAAAGCTGTACGGAAAGCACTTGGGGAGCAAAAGCTACTGAGAGCGAACCCAAGCGGATTACTTAGCCTGGCCCCTGGCAAGGGCAGTGCAATTCCACCTTGGGCAAAGGCATTTGAGAATCACTGCAACAGGCCCCTCCCCCAGAAGATCTGCAAGAACATCCAGCCAAGACCAAGTTCACAGATCAATGAGAACTGTGGAACTCCAGAGCTAGGGGAAAGCAGCACATAGAATTCATGCCTTTTTCCAGGGTGCCTGGGTGGCTCAATGCATTAAGCCTCTGCCTTTGGCTCAGGTCATATCTCAGGGTCCTGGAATCAAGCCCCGCATCAGGCTCTCTGCTCGGCAGGGAGCCTGCTTCCCCCCTGCCCTCCACCTGCCTTTCTGCCTACTTGTTATCTCTATCAAATAAATTAATAAAATCTTTAAAAAAAAAAAAAGAATTCATGGCTTTATACCCATGATCCTATAAACTTTCAAAAATTAAATTTTTTATTTTATTTTTTCTTCTTTTATTTTTTTATTTTCCTTTCCTGTTTTAATGTTTTTAAACTATTTTATCTTATCAATAACTTCTTAAAAATCTTTTTAAATTTTCATTGTTATAGTCATAGTTTATCCCTTCATTGTATTTCACCTTATTTTTTGTATACATATAGGGGTTTTTTTTGTTTTCTTTAAAGTTTTGGGATACAATTTCTTCTAATAGATCAAAATATACCCTAAATCTAGCACATGGCTTTGTGCTAGTCACCAGCCTGATCACATTCTTTCCTCTTCTTTCTTTTCTTTTTTCAAACAACTTCTTATCTTATTGATTCCTTTTTTAGAATCTTTTTAAATTTTCATCTTTACAGTGATATTCCATCCCTTCATCATGTTTACCCTTATTTTTGTATATATATATAAGTTTTTCTTTCTTTAAAATTTTGGGAAGTAGTTTCTTCTAACATACCAAAATGCACCCAAAATCAAGTGTGTGGCTATGTTCTATTCACCAGTCTAATATATATATAAATTTCTTTTCCCCCTCTTTCTTCTCCCCCTACCCCCAGTTTCAGTTCTCTTCTGATTAAATTAGTGTATATTTTTCTGGGGTTGTTGCTACTTTTCAGTATTTTGCCCTCTCATTCATCTACTCTTATCTGGATAAAATGACAAGGTGGAAATACCACATACACACAAAAAAAAAAGAACAAGAGGCAGTACCAACAGCTAGGGACCTAATCAATACAGACATTAGTAATATGTCAGAACTAGAGTTCAGAATGACGATTATCAAGATGCTAGGTGGGCTCTAAAAAAGCATGGAAGATATTAGAGAATCCATTTCTGGAGAAATAAGAGAACTAAAATCTAACCAAGTTGAAGTTTAAAAAGCTATTAATGGGTCGTGGGATCGAGCCCCGCATTGGGCTCTCTGCTCTGCGGACAGCCTGCTTCCTCCTCTCTCTCTCTCTCTGCCTCTCTGCCTGCTTGTGATCTCTGTCTGTCAAATAAATAAATAAAATCTTTTTTAAAAAAGCTATTAATGAAGTGCAATAAAAAATGGAGGCTCTTACTGCTAGGAAAAACGAGGCAGAAAAGAGAATTCATGATATAGAAGACCAAATGATGGAGAATAAAGAAGCTGAGCAGGAGAGAGACAAACAACTACTGGACCACGAGGGGAGAATTTGAGAGATAAATGATACTATAAGACTAAACAATATTAGAATAATTGGGATCCCAGAAGAAGAAGAAAGAGAGAGGGGGGCAGAAGGTATATTGGAGCAAATTATAGCAGAGAATTTCCCTAATTTGGCAAAGGGAATAAGCATCAAAATCCAGAAGACAGAGAAGCCCCCTTAAAATCAACAAAGATAGGCCTATACCCTGTCATCTAGTTGTAAAACTTACAAGTCTCAATGACAAATAGAAATTCCTGAAAGCAGTTCAGGACAAGAGGTCTGTAACATAAAATGGTAGAAATATTAGATTGGCAGCAGACCTATCTATTTGTCAGAGAGAGAGTGGGAATGAGCACAGGCAGACAGAATGGCAGGCAGAGGCAGAGGGAGAAGCAGGCTCCCAGCTGAGCAAGGAGCCCAATGTGGGACTTGATCCCAGGACACTGGGATTATGACCCGAGCTGAAGGCAGCTGCTTAACCAACTGAGCCACCCAGGCATCCTGGCAGCAGACCTACCCACAGAGACTTGGCAGGCTAGAAAGCACTGTCATGATATACTCAGAGCACTAAATGAGAAAAATATGCAGCCAAGAATATTATATCTAGCTAGGCTGTCATTGAAAATAGAAGGAGAGATAAAAAGCTTCCAGGACAAACAAAAACTAAAAGAATTTGCAAACACCAAACCAGCCCTACAGGAAATATTGCAAGCGGTCCTCTAAGCAAAGAGAAAGCCTAAAAGTAACAGACCTGAAAGGAACAGAGACAATATACCGTAACAGTCACCTTATGGGCATTACAATGGCACTAAATTCATATCTTTCCATAGTTACCTTGAATGTAAATGGGCTAAATGCCCCAATCAAAAGACACAGAGTATCAGAAAAGATAAAAAAAAAAAAAAAAAACAAGACCCATTTGTAAGGGCCTACTTAGCCAGAATGATTTCATCTCGGTTAAACAGTGATTTTGTTGTTTATGCAGTAAAACTTAAACTGACCCTGCCCCCCCAGGGGAACTCACTTAAAAGCAAGTCTGGGAAATCAGTAAAATATGGACCAGTCCCTGATAACAGAGCCCAAATACAAGGGCGGGTAAGGTCAGGTGGAGATAACAGAGCCCGAATGCAGGGGTGAGTCGGGCCAGGTGGAGACATCCAATCAGTGGAGTGTGCATACTGTCTCCCTAGCTACCAAGGAGTGTGGACCCTGCCTTTTGGGTGCCTTCTGGGCGCCAATTCTGACCAAGGTGATAGGCTAGTTCAAATAGCTACTATGGGGTGAATTGCAATTCAATTGGCCACCCATGTGTGACCTAGCATGACTGTGCAGCTTTCTCTGTGTGTTGCAATCTCATTGGCCACCTGTGTGTGGCCAGGCTCAACCACATGGCCTTTGCTCTATAAAAGTTAGTCTGTGAAGCTGGGAGGGGTCACCCTCTCTGTAGGAGATGGCCCCAGCTGGTCGGTTTGATTCTCGATGCTTGGCGTGAAATAAAACTTTGCTTGACCTTTGCTTTGTATCAGTCTCGCTCCTTTGATCACGGACCCTAACACCATTGATATGCTGTCTGCAAGAAACTCATTTTAGACCCAAAGACACCTCCAGACTTAAAGTGAGGATGGGTGGAAAACAATTTACCATGCTAATGGTCATCAAAAGAAAGCTAGAATGGCAATCCTTATATCAGACAAATTAGATTTTAAGCCAAAGGCCATAATGAGAGATGAGAAAGGGCACTATATCATACGTAAACGGTCTGTCCAACAAGAAGATCTAACAATTCTAAATATCTATGCCCCTAACATGGGAGCAGCCAATTATATAAACCAATTAATAATAGGATCAAAAAAACACATCAACCAAATGCAATAATAGTAGGGGACTTTAACACCCACCTCACTGAAATGGACAGATCAACAAGGAAATAAAGACTTTAAATGACACAATGGACCAAATGGATATCACAGATATATTTAGAACATTCCATCCCAAAACAACAGAACACACATTTTTCTCTAGTACACATGAAATATTATCTACAATAGATCACATCCTGGGTCACAAATCAGGTCTCAACCAGTACCAAAAGATTGGGATCATTCCCTGAATATTTCAGACCACAATGTTTTGAAACTAGAACTCAATAACAAAAGGAAAGTTGGAAAGACCCCAAATATGTGGAGGCTAAAGAGCATCCTAATAAAGAATGAATGGGTCAACCAGGAAATTAAAGAAGAATTTTTAAAAATTCTTGGAAACAAATGAAAATGAAAACACAACTGTTCAAAATCTTTGGGACACAGCAAAGCAGTCCTGAGAGGAAAGTATCTAGGAATACAAACCTTTCTCAAGAAACAAGAAAGGTCTCAAGTACACAACCTAGCCCTATACCTGAGGAGCTGGAGAAAGAACAGAAAAGAAAGCATAATCCAGCAGGAGAAGAGAAATCATAAAGATCAGACCAGAAATCAATGAAATAGAAACCAAAAGAACAGTAGAACAAATCAACAAAACTAGGAGCTGGTTCTTTGAAAGAATTAATAAGATTGATAAATTCCTGGCCAGACTTATCAAAAAGAAAAGAGAAAAGACCCAAATTAATAAAATCATGAATGAAAGAGGAAAGATCACAACTAACACCAAAGAAATACAAATAATTATAATAATATATTATGAGCAACTATACACCAACAAATTTGACAATCTGGAATAAATGGATGCATTCCTTGAGACATATAAACAACCAAAAATGAACCAGGAAGAGATAGAAACCCTGAACAGACCCATGACCAGTAAGGAGATTGAAGCAGTCATCAAAAATCTTCCAACAAACAAGAGCCCAGGGCCAGATGGCTTCCCCGGAGAAATCTACCATACATTTAAAGAAGAATTAACACCTATTCTCCTGAAACTGTTCCAAAAAATAGAAATGGAAGGATAACTTCCAAACTCATTCTATGAGGCCAGCATTACCTTGATCCCAAAACCAGACAAAGACCCCATTAAAAAGGAGAATTACAAACCAATATCCTTGATGGATACAAAATTGTCACCAAAATACTAGCCAATAGGATCCAATAGTACATTAAAGGATTAAATAGTACATTAAAAGGATTATTCACCATGACCAAGTAGGATTTATTCCTGGGCTGCGAGGTTGGTTCAACATCCACAAATCAATCAATGTGATATAATACATTAGTTAAAAAAAAAAAA
The DNA here is from genome assembly GCA_003697995.1 of Taxidea taxus jeffersonii. Lineage (NCBI taxonomy): Eukaryota > Metazoa > Chordata > Mammalia > Carnivora > Mustelidae > Taxidea > Taxidea taxus. Next base: position 89,963 of record RCUC01123786.1, read on the forward strand.
GAACAAGAATCATATGATACTCTCAAAAGATGCTGAAAAAGCATTTGACAAAGGACAGTATCCTTTTTTGATCAGAACTCTTCAAAGTGCAGGGATAAAGGGTACATACCTCAATATCATCAAAGCCATCTATGAAAAACCCACAGAGAATATCATTCTCAATGGGGAAAAATTGAGAGCTTTTCCCCTACAGTCAGGAACATGGCAGGGATGTCCACTATCACCACAGCTATTCAACATAATACTAGAAGTCCTAGCCTCAGCAATCAGACAACAAAAAGGAATCAGCAAAGAAGAAGTCAAACTCTCACTCTTCTCAGATGATATGATACTTTATGTGGAAAACCCAAAAAACTCTACTCCAAAACTGCTAGAACTCATCCAGCAATTCAGTAAAGTGTCAGGATATAAAAGCAATGCACAGAAATAAGTTGCATTTCTATATGCCAACAGCAAGACAGAAGAAAGAGAAATTAAGGAGTTGATCCCATTTACAATTGCACCCAAAACCATAAGATACCTAGGAATAAACCCAACCAAAGAGGCAAAGAATCTGTACTCAGATAATTATAAAGTACTCATGAAAGAAATTGAGAAAGACACAAAGAATTGGAAAAACATTCCATGCTCATGGATTGGAAGAAAAAATATTGTGAAAATGTCTACACTACCTAAAGCAAGCTACACATTTAATGCAATCCCTATCAAAATACCATCAATTTTTTCAAAGAAATGGAAGAAATAATCCTAAAATTTATATGGAACCAGAAAAGATGCCTAATAGCCAGAAGTATGTTGAAAAAGAAAACCAAAGTTTGTGGCATCACAATTCCAGACTTCAAGCTCTACTACAAAGCTGTCATCATCAAGACAGTATGGTACTGGCACAAAAACAGACACATAGATCAATGGAGCAGAAGAGAGAGCCCAGAAATAGACCCTCAACTCTATGGTCAACTAATCTTTGACAAAGCAGGAAAGAATGTCCAATGGAAAAAAGACAGTCTCTTCAACAAACAGTATTGGGAAAATTGGACAGCCACATGCAGAAAAATGACACTGGACCATTTCCTTACACCACACACAAAAATAGACTCAAAATGGATGAAAGACCTCAATGTGAGACAGGAATCCATCAAAATCCTTGAGGAGAACAGAGGCAGCAACCTCTTCAACCTTAGCTGCAGCAAATTCTTCCTAGAAATATTGCCAAAAGCAAGGAAAGCAAGGGCAAAAATGCTGGGACTTCATCAAGATCAAAAGCTTTTGCACAGCAAAGGAAACAAGACAACAAAACCAAAAGAAAACTGACAGAATGGGAGAAGATATTTGCAAATGACATATCAGATAAAGGGCTAGTAACTAAAATCTATAAGGAACTTGTCAAACTCAACAAAGAACAAACAATCCAATCAAGAAATGGGCAGAAAACATGAACTGACATTTTGGCAAAGAAGACATCCAGATGGCCAACAAACACAGAAAAAAATGTTCAACATCACTTGACATCAGGGAAATATAAATCAAAACCACAGTGAGATACCACCTCACACCAGTCAGAATGGCTAACATTAACAAGTCAGGAAATGACAGATGTTGGCGAGGATGTGGAGAAAGGGGAACCCTTCTACATTGTTGGTGGGAATGCAAGCTATTGCAGGCACTCTGGAAAACAGTATGAAGGTTCCTCAAAAAGTTGGAAATAGAGCTACCCTACGACCCAGCAATCTCACTACTGGGTATTTAGATACAAATGGAGTGATACAAATGTAGGATAAAGATACAAATGTAGGGACGCCTGGGTGGCTCAGTTGGTTAAGCAGCTGCCTTCGGCTCAGGTCATGATCCCAGCGTCCTGGGATCGAGTCCCACATCGGGCTCCTTGCTCGTCAGGGAGCCTGCTTCTCCCTCTGCCTGCCACTGTCTGCCTGTGCTCTCTCTCTCTCTCTCTCTCTCTGACAAATAAATAAAAATAAAAATAAAAAAAAAAAAAGATACAAATGTAGTGACCCGAAGGGGCATGTGCACCCAAATGTTTATAGCAGCAATGTCCACAATAGCCTAACTATGGAAAGAACCTAGATGTCCATCAATAGATAAATGGATAAAGAAGATGTGGTGTGTGTGTGTATATATACATATATGTATATATATGTATATACATACAATGGAATACTATGCAGCCATCAAAAATGAAATCTTGCCATTTGCAACAGATGTGGATGGAACTAGAGGGTGTTATGCTACATGAAATAAGTCAATCAGAGAAAGACAAATTACCATATGATCTCTCTGATATGAGGAATTTGAAAGGCAGAGTAGGGGGTCATGCGGGGGTAGGGAAGTAAAAAATGAAACAAGATGAGATCATGAGGGAAACAAATCATAAGAGACTCTTAATCTCACGAAACAAACTGAGGGTTGCTGGGAAGTGGGGGGTAGGGATAGGGTGGCTGGGTTACGGACATATGTGATATGGTGAGTGCTCTGAAATGTGTAAGCCTGATGATCCACAGAACTGTACCCCTGGGGAAAATAATACATTATATGTTGATATAATAAATAAATCATACCTTAAGACAAAAAAAAAGAATGATTGTAAGTATAGCAATCAGTTGTTTACCCTTGAAATCTTGTGCTGACTGGGAACAACATCATGACAGTACATAATACCATATATCACTAGCCTGGGAAAAGATCAAAATTCAAAATTCAAAGTATGGTTTCTACTAACTATGCATTGCTTCACACGATCATAAAGTAAAAAAATCATAAGTCAAACAATTATAAGTCAGGGGCCATCTGTGGTTAGATCTCATTTTTTTATTCATTCACCTACTCTATGTTTGTTTGTTTTTTTACATTTAAAGTAGTTATCAATACATTAGGTCTTACTATTGGCCTTTTGTTCATCCTTTCCCCAGAGAGAAGCTGGTATTTGGGATTTTTCTTCTGCTCACTCTGCTTTGAGCCTGGGGAAGAGCTCTAGTAGGTGACTGTGCACTAATCCAAACCTTTGCCTTTGTTCCTCAATGTGTCTCAGGAGTTTAGAGTATGCCAGGGCTATCAGTACTCTCAATCAGGAGAGACAGACATAAGTTTCCTAGGTAGCCCCCAGAAAAACTAAACCTTGGATGTGTAATCCAACCCTTTTCATACCCAGGGAAAAGCTGGAATTAGGGATTTTTCACCCATCAACACAGCACTGAGACAAGAAGAAAGGCTATGGCAAATACTTGTGTGTTAGTCCAGACTGACAATTTCATTTTTAACAGCTCCCAACCCAGGAGCCTTTCCTATCACCATCCAGGTTTAGGCAAAGAATAAACTAGAACATGGTCAGAAATGTCAAAACATTGGGCATGATTTTAATGCTTTCTTTCCCTCCTCAGAGAGAAACTGGGAAATGGGTGTTTTCCTCCCAATCATGTGGCACTGTACCAGGAAGGGTTACAGTGAAAAAGAGCTTCAAATTCTCCTGCCAGCTTGGATGCAGCTGGTTTTGCTCTCACCTTGATAACAGGATCCTCTCAACTGGCTTCTGGACCTCTCATAAGGATATTGATCCATGTATTATTGTTAAATTGGTTTGTCCATGGTGGGGAAGGAGGATAAAGGACTTCTTATTCTGTCAACTGACTCCAACTTAACCATTTTTAAGTGTATAATTCAGTGGCATTAAGAACATTTACATTGTTCTGCTGTCTCACTGCAATCCAGAACTCTTCTTGTAGAACTGAAACTCTAGACCTATTAAACAATAACTTCCCATTCCCCCACCCCCAGCCCTGGCAACCACAATTTTACTTTCTGTAAAATGTCTATGAATTTGGTTATTCTGGGTATCTCATATAAATAGAATCATACGGTATTTGTCCTTTTGTGACCAGCTTATTTCACTCAGGAAGATGTCTTCAAAGTTCATCCACGCTGTAGCATGTGTTATATCTCATCTTTGAAAAATGAGAACTAGGAAAGCTGAGTCAAAAGACAGCAGTAGAAACAGCAAAGACATGATTCAATCTAAACATTAGAACTGCCAAAAAGCTCAAAAACTGATGACATCAGAAAACTGTTAGAGTGAAAAAAAGAGAGAGAGAGAAAGATGTGGAATTTAGGAAGGGGGCGGGTGCGACAAAGGAGAAAAGGTTTGAGAATGCTCAGAATGAGGGTAAAGAGAGATGCCTGAGTGATAATGGATCCCAGAAAGAGAGGAACAACTGGTCTAGATCAGAGAAGGTCAGGGGGCTCCAAGAGAGATTTTTGTCAAGAAGATGATTTGATAAAAGACCTAATACATCTGAATACACTAAAAAGATAGAGGAACTTGGCTTTGTATTAGTGATATATACATAGAAAAATAAGCAAACATAAAAACAAGATAAATATTGAGTCCAAAGAAAGCAAATTTGGGTAGGAAAGGAAAAGTCATCATATGACATCAGCTATCAATAACATTTAATAACAACATAACAATATAGGGGCGCCTGGGTGGCTCAGTGGGTTAAAGCCTCTGCCTTCGGCTCAGATCATGGATCTCAGAGTCCTGGGATCGAGCATTGGGCTCTCTGCTCAGCGGGAAGCCTGCTTCCCTTCCTGTCTCTCTCTGCCTGCCTCTCTGCCTACTTGTGATCTCTGTCTGTCAAGTAAAAAAATAAAATAAAATAAAACAATATAACGATATAAATAATATAAACTCCAAGTACTCACTTAACCAAAATTACAATATGACTATGTTGGAAGGTCAGATATGGGGCGAGTTCTCTCGTCTGCTATGTCTTTCATAACAGGAAAACAATAGATTATGTATAATCCCCCTTTTTGAAAGTAGTAATATAAGCAATGTTATTTAGATATGTGAAGGTAAATACCAAAATAATCAGATAAAATAGCTTAACATGTTTGCTTCTGAGAAAGAAGAAATAGAGAAGATAAAGTTGGGGTAGGGGCTGCTCTTCTTTCATAACAAACCTGTGGAATTATTTGACTCTTTAAACTACATGTATCTAAAACTTCAGTGCAGATTAGAAACTTATATTAAGGATAATATCCACACTCTTAAAGTCATCTTCCTTAAATCCCAGCATAATGAACTAGACAGAGAGTACATATGATTCAACATGGCATTTCTTATTTTATAGTTGTTATGTACAATCATCGAAGAAAATGGGCACATGGCATACTTAATTATAAAATTAGCAGGTTCATGACAATTAAACACAATATGCAGTCTTGAATAGATCATGGACCAAAAGAAAGATCTATTTATCTGTCTTATCTGTCACATTGTTGGAACAATTGCCAAAATGAGACTAAGGTCTGCAGATTACATAAAACTATTTTATCGAGGCTCGGACCGGCCCACCAAGCTGCAGCCACCCTTCGCCGCCTCTCCTCGCCGGTGCCAGGCTGCAGTTCCTGCTTGGATTTACTCTTGGCAACGTGGTTAGAATGTATCTGGCTTAGAACTATGACATACCAAACCTGGTTTAAAAACTAGAAGAAATAGGGCGCCTGGGTGGCTCAGTGGGTTAAGCCGCTGCCTTCGGCTCAGGTCATGATCCCAGGTTCCTGGGATCGAGTCCCGCATCGGGCTCTCTGCTTAGCAGGGAGCCTTCTTCTCCCCTCCCCTCTCTGCCTGACTCTCTGCCTACTTGTGTAATCTGTCAAATAAATAAATAAAATCTTTAAAAAAAAATTTAAAAAAAAAACTAGAAGAAATAAAAAAGGAGTGGGATGCCAAGAAGAAACCCCCTAGTTCATGAGGTGGACTCCAGCACTGCCTTCTGGGTATACCAATTCTGCTATTCTTGAGGGCCTCCTTACCATCTGAACCAAAAGTTTTTGTTTTAAATTCCAGCCTCAACAATTTTCCTGTTAGATCCCGCATTGCCTGGGAGCACAGATGGGACCGCAAGTTAAGAACCACCCTTTTCCAGCTTCCTCACCTCGACCCTTCCTCCTTCCAGCCACTTGAGATGGCCTAAGACTGGAATTATGGTGCTAGATTAGTAAATATGACCTTTAATTAGTAGTCTCTCCTGTATTCTTTGGAATTTCTACTCTTTTGTAAAGAAAAATCAATGAGTTTTGTATAGCTGATGAGACATCATGCTGATTTCACAGTTTAGCAATTTTAAAGGGTGTTTAAACATTTGGTACTAAATTATGTTGTTCTCAAGTCATTAAAGCCCAGAAGCCAGTCAAAACAAACAAACAAACAAACAAAAAATTATTTTATCCATGTTATTTCTTGATGTTGATAACTGTACTATGGTTATGTAAGAGAATTTCCATCTTCTTTAGAAATACAAACTGAACAATTTATGGGTAAAGGAATATCAGGTCCCCACTTTATTCTCAAATAGTTCAGAAAAAAATTTACATCTATATCTATCTTTCAGTATAGAAAGAATGATAAAGCAATTAGTGAACCCATGCAAAGGGTGTATTGGAGTTCTTTGTACTAATATTGCAACATTTCTGTTAAGTTTAATTATTTCAAAATAAAAATAAGAGACAAGCCAATAGACGACAGTAGTACGTGGCTAGGTGGATGGCTCCAAGAGACTCACCCTTACTTCACCCCTCTAATGATGATATGCTACTCCCATTCTGAAAAACCCTTTTCTGTAAAGTATAGTGGTTTGAACATTTAAAAAACTCACTTCAATCAATCTAGTTTTCATCACAGTTGAGTGTTTATACTGATTGACACATCCATTCAAAAACTCCTCTAGCAATAGTTATGAGCGAAGCATTTCCTATGCTCTTTTCTATAAGCATGTATTCTTATCTAGTGCTAATGAGTTAGTATGTACCTTTTTTTTTATTCCAGCCTAGAATTGTTCTAGTCATTTTAGTCTTTCAAAATACAAATGAAAGGAACCAACTATTTTATTTCCACACTGTATTAGTGAGAACTACAAAAGGCTAAAAGTATATCGATTAAAAACTTATTTTTCTGGCTTAACAAAATGTCAAATAGTAGGCTAGTGCTAGCATTCACCCAGCTGCATGATGTCAGGGCTAGTATTTCTGTGATTCTCTTGGTCTTTCTTTCATGGTCATAAGATGGTTGCCCCATTCTCAAACATCAAGTTCAAGGCAGGAGGAAGGAAGGAAGAGCAGCACTAATTATATTTCTCCTCTTCCCAGTAGACTTCTGTTTACATCTTATTTACTAGAACTGGGTCACATGGCCACCCTTAAGGAGGGGTAGGGGAGGCAGGGAAAGCACAACTGGCTTCTTAGACCATGGATCTCACCTGGGAATCCTACTTGCTTAAGGCTGAGCACATTGCCACTCTGAACAAAATCAGGGTTCTATAAGAAAATAAGGAGGAATTTTAGGGAGACTGGGAAAGCAACCAGAAGGATCTCCCAAACATTTCCACTTCCAGTCCTCAGACTAGTGGTTACAGCCTAGTCATTTCAAGAACTGCCATTTAGTCCATTTGTTACAAAACCCTACCTGCTAACTAATTCTTTTTTTTTTATTTAAGCTTTTTTTTATTTAAACATATAATGTAATCCCACCACCCTCTCCCAACCCCTCTCCTCCCCCACCCCCCTCAGTTTGTTTTATGACATTAAGAGTCTCTTTTGGTTTGTCTCCCTCCCGATCCCATCTTGTTTCATTTTTTCTTTTCCTACCACCTTAACCCCCACCCCCATTGCATCTCCACTTCCTCATATCAGGGAGATCATGTGATAGTTGTCTTTCTCCAGTTGACTTATTTCGCTAAGCATAATATGCTCTAGTTCCATCCATGTCATCGCAAATGGTAAGATTTCATTTCTTTTGATGGCTGCATAATATTCCATTGTATATATATACCACCTCTTCTTTATCCATTCATCTGTTGATGGGCATCTAGGTTCTTTCCATAACTTGGCTATTGTGGACATTGCTGCTATAAACATTCGGGTACACGTGCCCCTTGGATCACTACGTTTGTATCTTTAGGGTAAATACCCAGTAGTGTAATTGCTGGGTCATAAGGTAGCTCTATTGTCAATTTTTTGAGGAACCTCCATGCTGTTTTCCAGAGTGGTTGCACCAGCTTGCATTCCCACCAACAGTGTAGGAGGGTTCCCCTTTCTCCACATCCTCGCCAGCATCTGTCATTTCCTGACTTGTTCATTTTAGCCATTCTGACTGGTGTGAGGTGGTATCTCATTGTGGTTTTGATTTGTATTTCCCTGATGCCCAGTGATGTGGAGCACTTTTTCATGTGTCTGTTGGCCATCTGGATGTCTTCTTTGCCAAAATGTCTGTTCATGTCCTCTGCCCATTTCTTGATTGGATTATTTGTTCTTTGGGTGTTGAGTTTGCTAAGCTCTTTGTAGATTTTGGATACTAGCCCTTTATCTGATATGTCGTTTGCAAATATCTT
>RCUC01123788.1:0-33365 GCA_003697995.1 Taxidea taxus jeffersonii
TTTTTTTTTTTTTTTTTGGTTTCTATTTCATTGATTTCTGCTTTGATTTTTATTATTTCTCTTCTCCTGCTAGGTTTAGGCTTTCTTTCTTGTTCTTTCTCGAGCTGCTCTAGGTTAGGGTTAGGTTGTGTATTTGAGACCTTTCCTGTTTCTTGAGATAGGCTTGTATCACTATATATTTTCCTCTCAGGACTGCCTTTGCTGTGTCCCACAGATTTTGGACCGTTGTGTTTTCATTATCATTTGTTTCTCTGGTTTTTTACAATTCTTCTTTAATTGCCTTGTTGACCCATTCATTCTTTAGAAGGATGCCGTTGAGTCTCCATGTAGTTGTGTTCTTTCCAAATTTCCTCTTGTGATTGAGTTCTAGCTTCAGAGTATTGTGGTCTGAAAATATGCAGGGAATGATCCCAATCTTTTGATACTGGTTGAGACCTGATTTATGGTCCAGGATGTGATCTATCCTGGAGAATGTTCCATGGGCACTATAGAAGAATGTGTATTCTGTCGCTTTGGGATGGAATGTTCTGAATATATCTGTGATGTCCATCTGGTCCAGTGTGTTATTTAAGACCTTATTTCCTTGTTGATCTTTTGCTTGGGTGATCTGTCCATTTCAGTGAGGGGCGTGTTAAAGTCTCCTACTATTATTGTATTCTTGTCAATGTGTTTCTTTGATTTTGTTATTAATTGGTTTATACAGTTGGCTGCTCCCATGTTAGGATATTTAAAATTGTTAAATTTTTAGATATTTAAAATTGTTAAATCTTCTTGTTGGACAGACCCTTTGAGTATGATATGGTGTCCTTCCTCATCTCTCATTACAGTCTTTGGCTTAAAATCTAATTGATCTGATATAAGGATTGCCACCCCAGCTTTCTTCTGGTGTCCATTAGCATGATAAATTGTTTTCCACCCCCTCACTTTCAATCTGGAGGTGTCTTCAGGTCTAAAATGAGTTTCTTGTAGGCAGCATATTGATGGGTTTTGTTTTTTTATCCATTCTGAAACCCTGTGCCTTTTGATTGGGGCTTTTAGCTCATTGATGTTCCGGGTAACTATTGAGCGATATGAATTTAGTGCCATTATATTGCCAGTAAGGTGATTGTTACTGTATATTGTCTCTGTTCCTTTCTGATAATACTTTTAGGGTCTCTGCTTAGAGGACCCCTTTCAATATTTCCTGTAGAGCTGGTTTGATGTTTATAAATTCTTTCAGTTTTTGTTTGTCCTGGAAGCTTTTAATCTCTCCTTCTATTTTCAATGATAACCTAGCTGGATAAAGTATTCTTGGCCGCATGTTTTTCTCGTTTAGTGCTCTGAATATATCATGCCAGTTCTTTCTGGCCTGCCAGGTCTCTGTGGATAAGTCTGCTACCATTCTAATATTTTTACCATTGTATGTTACAGACTTCTTGTCCCGTGCTGCTTTCAGGATTTTCTCTTTGTCGCTAAGACTTGTAAATTTTACTCTTAGATGGCGGGGTGTGGACCGATTCCTATTGATTTTGAGGGGTGCTCTCTGCACCTCCTGTATTTTGATGCTTGTTCCCTTTGTTATATTACGGAAATTCTCTACAGTAATTCTCTCCAATATACCTTCTGCTCCCCTCTCTCTTTCTTCTTCTTCTGGAATCCCAATTATTCTAATGTTGTTTTGTCTTATGGTGTCACTTAGCTCTCGAATTCTCCCCTCGTGATCCAGTAGTTTTTTGTCTCTCTTTTTCTCAGCTTCTTTATTCTCCGTCATTTGGTCTTCTATTTCACTAATTATTTCTTCTGCCTCATTTATCCTAGCAGTGAGAGTCTCCATTTTTTATTGCACCTCATTGATAGCTTTTTAAATTTCAACTTGATTAGATTTTAGTTCTTTTATTTCTCCAGAAAGGGCTTTTATTTCTCCTGACAGGGTTTCTCTAATATCTTCCATGCCTTTTTCGAGCCCGGCTAGAACCTTGAGAATCGTCGTCCTGAATTCCAGATCTGACATATTACCAATGTATGTATTGATTAGGTCCCTAGCCTTCGGTACTGCCTCCTGTTCTTTTTTTTTTTTTTTTTTGTGGTGAGTTTTTCCACCTTGTCATTTTGTCCAGATACGAATCCGCTGTTCTCCTTGTTAGTGAACTTGGTCTTGGCTGGATTTCTTGTTGATCTTCTGGGGGAGGGGTGTGTTGTAGTGATTTTTAAGCCTCTCTGGCAGGCGGAATTGCACTGCCCTTGCCAGGGGCTGGTCTAAGTAATCCACTCAGGTTCGCTTTCGGGAGCTTTTGTTCCCTGAACGCTTTCCGTAGAGTTCCGGAGGACCGGAATGGAAATGGCAGCCTCCCAATCTCCAGCTTGGAGGAGCTGAGAGCTCGGGGCCCCAGTCTCCAGTGCGCCTTCAGAGAAAAGCGCTTAATCACTCCCGTCTCCCCAACCTCCAGCCGCGCTTGGAGAAAATCGTGCTTAATCATTCCCGTCTCACTGGCTTCTGGCTGTGCTCCAAGGTCACCCAGCCTGTGACCAAGCATCTCTGTCTCTGGCAGAGTCCCACCTGGAGTCTCCGAACCCCATAGATCCCTGAGCTCTCCCAGGTCAGAGTCTCCCTGGATCTTGTGGGGACCCCTTGCACAGAGCACCGGCCCGTGTCACAGACCATGACTCTAGGAAACCCCGAGTTGAGAGCTCACTCTTCGACTCTGTCTCCACAGCCGGCTTCCTTGCTCTAATACCTGTGAGCTCTGCGACACTCAGACACCCCCGATCCTTCTGTGACCCCGCGGGACCTGAGTCCACGCTGTCCCCATGAGGTCTTCACCCCAGTTTAGCCTCTGGGGAAATGTCCCTCCGTGGAGACGACTTTAAAAGTCCTGATTTTGTGCTCCATTGTTCTGCCGCTTGCCGGGAGCCAGCCCCTCCCCCTGGGGTCTATCTTCCCGTCACGTTGGATTCACTTATCCGCTGGTCCTGCCTTTTAGAAAGTGGTCAATTTTCTGTTTCTAGAATTGTTCTTCTCTTCGATCTCCTGTTGGATTCATAGGTGTTCGGAATGGTTTGATAGGTATCTAGCTGATCTCCTGCTGCCTGTTGTCGTCTCAGCCTGCTACTTCTCCACCACCTTCTCAAATGTGTCCTTCATCCTGGGCGCGGCGGCGGGCGCAGGCACCTGGTCGCGCATGGCCGGGGGTCGGCTACCTCAGTCCCGGCATCAGTTGATCCAGTAGTTTCTGAAGCCCAGGCTCCGGCTCCATGGTGAGCTAGTCCTCTCACTATTATTATTTAACATAGTATTGGAAATTTTGACCTCAGCAATCAGACATGAAAGAGAAGTAAAAGGCATCCAAATTGGCAAGGGAGATGTCATATTTCCACTATTTGCATATGACAGGATACTCTATGTAGAAAACCAAAATAATTGCTTGCACTCATATATGAATTCAACAGAGTCAGAAGATATGAAATCTATGTGCAGGAATCTGTTGCCTTTCTATACACTAATAATGAAGCAGCAGAAAAAGAAATGAAGATACCCAACCAACCCACTTGCAGCTGCACCAAAACCAGTAACATTACCAGGAATAATCTTAACTACACAGGTAAAAGTTTCGTACTCTGAAAACTATAGAACACTTATGAAAGAAATTGAAGAGGACACACAAGAAATGGAAAAGTATCTCAGGCTCGTGAGGGCAGAAGTAAAAACTTTGCACAATGTGTATACTACACAAAGCAATCTTCACATTTAACGAAATCCCTATAAAAATACCACCAGCATATTTCCTGGAGCTAGAACAAAGAATCCTAAAGTTGGTAATAATCTGTGGTACGAGGACAGGTTGCTTCAGCCACAGAGTACTTTTCTCAAGTTCTTCAGTTGCCTGATTCCTGCCAGCATTATTCTCATCCTGCTGTTCAAGTTCCACAAACATGGGTGTGATTATCACAAACAGCTCAGGATTATCACAGACATACCCCATTCTATACTTTCTTTAGATCAGGCTTCTTTTGCAGGGTGGTAAAGCTCCAGTCAGGATGAGTATTATTTTCTCTGCTCGTGGACTGTGAATCAGAGCCCTCAGAATCAGATTCATCATAATTGTGCCCTTCTGCCTTCCACCTCTTAAATCAGTCAGTTTGATCAGATAAGAAGAAGTTTTCTTTGAATTCTTTTTACAATGAACTTGTGTTTCAGAAGTTTGTTAGCTATAGTATGAAATGAGGGATAGTTCAGGCAAGCATCAGAAACTCCTTAGAGGATTTAGTGAAGTCTCTAACAAGGATTGGACAACTGTGGTGTGAGGTTTTTGTCTGTCTGTCTGTCTGTCTGTTTGTTTGCTAGTTTGTTTTGGATAAGAAACAGAACTCCCATTGGATGTGTATCAGAGTTAGGCGACTCCTCCTTGGCTAGCTCAGTAGAAGTACTTCCCAATGACCCAATATCAGCTTTTGAGTCGTAAGTTGACTGTTAAATAACTTCAGGAGCCATCCAAATTGGTGTCCCCACAAAGGTATTTCTTTTAACTTATATATCTGTCAGGGGACCAGCAACTCCAAAGCCATCGAGTTTAACATGCTGTTCTGACAGCAAGACATTGGGAGCCTTTATGTCTCTGCAAATTTTCATTTCCCAATGCAGATAGCCCAAAGCTTTCAAAATTCCCTTTAGCATGGTAGCTATGTGGAACTCATCAAATGGACCAGCTCCAATAAGATCCAGAGCTGAACCACCACAAGGGTATTTCATCATTATCCATTTGAATCCTTTAAAAAATGATCCATACTATTTTTGGTACATGTGAGCTGTCTCACTGACCCCCCAAAAACTGTTGTTTTTTGCTGAATGTCTTCAATTTTATCTGCAGCTTCCTCAAGATCTATGCTTTTAACAGCAACCACTGGCTGGGTACAGCTATCAATTCCTTCAAAAACCTCCAAAGGAGCCTTTTCCAATGCGCTCTAATTTTGTGAACAGTTCTCTTGTGATCAGCTATGTTATCCTGCATCCTGTGAATCTGGCTAGCCAAAGGCCAGTAAGCAACTGCAGCTCCTCTCTGCTCCTGCTGTGCTGGCACTTCTGGCTCACAGGGCTTCTCCTCCGGGGATAGTTCCAAGGGCCCTGCCAGGCTTCCTGATCAGGGCCTTTCTGGCATCTGCCCGCAGCCTCTGCCAACCCTGCTCCTCTCCAACTTGGAGCGCCGTGTGTGGTTGCAGAGACAAGAGCTGGAGTGAGGCCACTCCTCCACACCTCGAAGCTTTAGGAAGAGGGGATGGAGGGGTCCCAGCAACCTGCCCTCCAGCTACTCACCGAAGGCCATTGGGGGCTGTTCCTCCTTTGGCCTGCCCTTGCTCTGGAGTGCAGGGCGGTGTCCGGAGCGCTGGGGCTCCTCTAGATGCCAGGCTGTCGCTGGGGTTGTCTTCCCTGGTATCAGGGGAGGAAAAGCTGCAGCCTGGGGGACCTGGTACATGGCTCAGCCTGGAGAGCGAATCTGCTGTTAAGATATACATATACATTGTGAAATAATTGACACAATCATGCTCATTAATATATCCATCACTTAACAACATTGTTAATAGTTTTCCATTTTCTTGTGGGTGTGTGTTTTTTCCTCTTTCCTGCTTTTTGGTGATAACATTTAAAATCTACCCTGAGCAAATTTCGAATATGCAATATGGTATTCTTAACTGTACATGCATTGGTCCACATTACATCTCCAGAATTTGTTGAGAGTCTTTTTTTTTCTTAAATCATAAATGCTAAACTTAGTCAAGTGATTTTTCAGCATCTGTTGGGGTAGTTGTATGGATTTCTAGGCTTCATTTTGTTAATGTAGTATATATATCATGGCAATTGACTAGTGGATGTTAAACTATCTATCTGTACTTGGAAAGGATTCCATCTGGCCATGGTGTATGATCCCTTTAATGCATTATTGATTTTGATTTTCTTTTCTTTTTTTAAATTTATTTTCAGTGCTCCAGAACTCATTGTTTATGCACCATGCCCAGTGCTCCATGCAATATGTGCCCTCCATAATACCCACCAGCAAGCTCACCCAACCTCCTACCCCTCTCCCCTCCAAAACCCTCAGTTTGTTTCTCAGGGTCCACAGTCTCTCATGGTTCATCTCCCCCTCCAGTTTCCCCCAATTCACTTCTCCTCTCCAACTCCTCATGCCCTCTGTGTTATTCCTTATGCTCCACAAATAAGCTTTGCTTTGATTTTCATGTAGAATCATAGAATGTGTGTTTATCAAAGATGTTAATTCATATTTTCTTTTCCTTTTGTATATCTCTGGTTTTGGAGTCAGGGTATTAAAGGCTACCTGAAATAAGTTTGGAAGTGTTTCTACCTCTGTGTGGTTCTTTTGGAGGGGGGGGGAGTGGTGATTATAGAATAGGTATTATTTATCCTTTAAACATTTGATATAGTTCACCTGTGAGTCCATCTGGTCCTGAATTACTTTTGTTGGGAGTTTTGTTTTGTTTTTAAGATTTTATTTATTTATTTGAGAGAGAGAGAAAGAGAGAGAGAGAGAGAGCAGGAGAGCACAGTGTGTGCCAGAGAGCATGAGCAACAGTGGGGGAGAACCAGACTCCTCGCTAAGCAGGGAGCTGGATGCTGGGTTCCATGCGCCTCTGCCCTCCCCACCCTGGGATCCTGAGCAGAAGGCAGGTGCTTCCTTCACCAGCTGAGCCACCCAGGCACATGGTGAGGGGTTTTTTTCCTTTTAATAAGAGATTCCATTGCATTCCTACCTTTAGTCTTTCCAGATTTTCTACTTCCTCCTAATTCAGTCTTGAAAGATGGTGTGTTTCTAGGAATTAATTTAATTCTAGATTGTCTAATTTGTTGGGATATAAATTATTATTGTTTTATGTTCCTTTGTATTTCTGTAGTTTTGGTTATAATTTGTCTTCTTTCTTATTTATTTAGGGTCCCTCATTCTTCTTAGTTGGTCTGGTTAAAGATGCGTCAGTTTTGTTTATCTTTACAAAGAACCAGCTCTTAGTTTCATAGATCTTTGCTTGCTGCTTTTTAGTCTCTCATTTCTTCTCAATCTGATCTTTACTTTTTTCTCTCTTGTAATTTTAGGCTATTTTCAACCTTCTTTGCCCTTAGTGTAAAGTTATAGTGTTTGAGTATTTGAGATTTATTTTGTTTCTTGATCTGTGTCGGTCACTATGACCTTCCCTCTTAGCAGTGCCATTGCCTGTGTTCTAATACTTTTGGAACACTGGGTTTCCATTTTCATTTTCTCTTTGCATTTTGAAAATTTCCTCTTTCATTTCTTTATATACCCCTTTGGTTTTTGCTAGCATGTTTCTTAGACTCTACATATTTGTGTATTTTCCCAGTTTTCTTCTGTACTTGATTTCTAGTTTCATAACATGGTGGTCAGACAAGATGCTTCCCCTGATTTCAATCTTCATGAATTTATTGACTTTTTTGTGTCCTAATATGTAATCTATCCTGGAGAATGTTTCATGTGCACTTGAAAAAACAGAACAGAACAAAACAAAACTGTGTTCTGCTCTTTGGGTTGGAATTTTTGTATTTATTATTTCCATCCAGTCTAATGGGTCACTTAAGGTCAACTGTTCAATAATAGTATTCTTTGTCTGGAAGATCTACTTACTGAGATAAGTGGGATCTCAAACTCCCTTACTTTTATTGTATTGGTTCTCTATTCCTACCTCAAGTCAGTTAATATTTGCTTTATGTTTTAGGTGCTCCCATGCTGGGTGCATAGACATTTCCACATGTTTATCCTTTTGTTAGATTGACGCAATTATTATTACACAATATCCTTCCTTCTCCTTTGTTACAGCCTTTGTTAAAAAAAAAAAGTCTGTTTAGCTGGATATAAGTTTTGCATCCCTTCTTTATTTTCCTTTTTAAAATTAATTAATTAATTAATATATTTTTAAATTTCTACTCAGTGTACCAGAATTCATTGTTTATGCACCACACGCAGAGCTCCATGCAATATGTGCTTTCCGTGATACCCATTACCAGGCTCACCCAATCTTACAACCCCACCCCCTCAGATTGTTTTTCAGGGTCCACAGCCTGTCATGGCTTGTCTCCTGATCCAATTTACCCCAACTCCCTTCTCTTCTCCATCTCATCATGTCCTTTGTGTTATTTCTTATGCTCCAGAAATAAGTGAAATCCTCTGATAGTTGACTCTCTCTGCTTGACTTATTTCACTGAGCATAATCTCTTCCAGTCCTGTCCAAGTTGATACAAAAGTTGGGCATTCATCCTTTCTGATGGAGGCATAATACTCCACAGTGTATATGGACCGTATCCATTTGTCCGTTGAAAGGTATCTTGGTTCTTTCCACAGTTTGGCGACCGTGGCCAATGCTGCTATGAACATTGGGGTAACAGATGGCCCTTCTTATCACTACATCTGTATCTTTGGGGTAAATACCCAGGAGTACAATTGCAGGGTCATAGGGGAGCTCCATTTTTAATTTCTTAAGGAATCTCCACACTGCTCTCCAAATTGGCTGCACCAATTTTCATTTCCAGCAACAGTGTGAGAGGGTTCCCCTTTCTCCACATCCTCTCCAACACACGGCATTTCCTGTCTTGTTAATTTTGGCCATTCTAACTGGTGTAAGGATGTATGTAAAAAATGATTTTGATTTGAGTCTCCCTGATGGATAGTATTGATGAACATTTTTTCATGTGTCTGTTAGCCATTTGTATGTCTTCATTGGAGAAGTGTCTGTTCATGTCTTCTGCCCTTTTTTCGACATGATTATCTGTTTTGTGTGTGTTGAGTTTGAGAAGATCCTTATAGATCCTGGATATCAGCCTTTAGTCTGTACTATCATTTGCGAATAACTTCTCTCATTCTGTGGGTTGCCTCTTTGCTTGCTGACTGTTTCCTTTGATGTGATTCTAGAAGCTTTTGATCTTGGTGAAGTCCCAGAAGTTCATTTTCGCTTTTGTTTCCTTTGCCTTTGGAGACATATCTTGAAAGATATTGCTGAGGCTGATATCGAAGAGGTTACTGCCTATGTTCTGCACTAGGGTTCTGATGGATTCCTGCAACACACCGGGGTGTTTTATCCATTTCGAGTTTATCTTTGTATATGGTGTAAGCGAATGGTTGAGTTTCATTCTTCCACATATAGCTCTCCAATTTTCCCAGCACCATTTATTGAAGAGACTGTCTTTGGTCCACAGCATACTTTTACCTGCTTTGTCAAATATTATTTGACCATAGATTTGAGGGTCCATATCTGGGCTCTCTACTCTGTTCCACTGGTCTATGTGTCTGTTTTTGTGCCAGGACCATGCTGTCTTGGTGATCACAGCTTTGCAGTAAAGCTTGAAACCAGGCAACATGATGCCACCAGTTTTATTTTTGTTTTTCAACATTTCCTTAGCAATTTGGGGTCTCTTCTGATTCCATACAAATTTTAGGATTGTTTGCTCCAGCTCTTTGAAAACTGCCAGTGGAATGCTGATTGGAATGGCATTGAAAGTGTAGATTGCTCAAGGCAGTATAGGCATTTTAACAATGTTTATTTTTCTGATCCATGAGCAAGAAATGGTCTTCCATCTTTTTGTGTCTTCTTCAATTTCTTTCATGAGTGTTCTGTCGTTCCACAATTACAGATCCTTTACTTCTTTGGTTAGGTTTACTCCCAGGTATCTTAGGGTTCTTGGTGCTATAGTAAATGGGAGTGATTCTCTAATTTCCCTTTCTGTATTTTCATTGTTAGTGTATAAGAAAGCAACGGATTTCTGTACACTGATTTCATATTCTGTCACATTACTGAATTGCTGTATGAGTTCTAGTAGTTACTACGTACTACATATCTAGTAGCCTAGATATGACACTTTATATGGAAAACCCAAAGGACTCCACCCGCAAAGTGTCACATCATCTGCGAAGAGAGAGAATTTGACTTCTTCATCGCCAATTTGGATACCTTTTATTTCTCTTTGTTGTCTGGTTGCTGTTGCTAGGACTTCTAATACTATGCTGAACAAGAGTGGTGAGAGTGGGCATCCTTGTCGTGTTCCTGATCTCAAAGGGAAGGCTGTCAGCTTTTTCCCATTGAGGATGATAGTTGCTGTGGGTTTTTCATGGATAGATTTGGTGAAGTTCAGGAATGTTCCCTCTATCCCTATACTTTGAAGCGTTTTAATCAGGAACGGATGCTTGATTTGGTCAAATGCTTTTTCTGCATCAATTGAGAGGATGATGTGGTTCTTCTCTCTTCTCTTATTGATTTGTTTTATCACATTGATTGATTTGCAAATGTTGAACCATCCTGGCAACCCAGGGATGAATCCCACCTGGTCAGGGTGGATAATGTTTCTAATGTGCTGTTGGACCCTATTTGCTAGGATCATGTTGAGAATTTTAGCATCCATATTCATCAGTGATATTGGTCTGAAATCCTCCTTCCTGGTGGGGTCTTTTCCTGGTTTGGGGATCAGGGTAATGCTACTTCATAAAAAGAGTCTGGAAGTTTTCCTTCTGCTTCAATTTTTTGAAACAGCTTCAGAGGAATAGGTGTTATTTCTTTGAAAGTTGGTAGAATTCCTCAGGGGTTGTCAGTTTCTTCCTGGTTCAATTTTGGAAGTTTATAGTTTTCCAGGAATGCATCCATTTCATCTAGGTTGCTTAACTTATACTGGCATATAACTGTTGATCACAAGTTCTGGTGATTATTTCTATTTCCTTGGTGTTAGTTGTGGTCTCTCCCTTTTCATTCATAATTTTATGAATTTGGGCCTTCTCTCGTTTCTTTTGGATTAGTGTGGCCAATGGTTTATCAGTCTTATTGATTCCTTCAAAAAAAAACAGCTTCTGGTTTCATTGGTGCGTTCTCTATCTTCTATCTGATTCATCTCTGCTCTAATCTTGATTATTTCTTTTCCTTCTTGTGTGTGGAGTTGGCTTAATTTGTTGTTGATTCTCCAGTTCTTTAAGTGGAGAGACAGCTGATGGGTTCTGGATTTTTCAATTTTTTTGAGGGAGGCTTGGATGGCTATGTATTTCACCCTTAGGGCCACCTTTGCTGTATCCCATTGGTTTGGGGCCAAAGTATCTTCATTCTCATTGGTTTCCAGGAATTGTTTAAGTTCTTCTTTGATCTCCTGGTTGATCCAAGCATTCTTAAGCAAGGTGGTCTTTAGCTTCCAGGTATTTGAGTTCCTTCCAACATTTTCCTTGTGGTTGAGCTCAGGTTTCAAAGCATTGTGATCTGAGAAGATGCAGGGAATAATCTCAGTCTTCTGGTATCGGTTGAGCCCTGATTTGTCACCCAGTATGTGGTCTATTCTGGGGAAGGTTCCACGTGCAGTCAAGAAGAATGAGTATCCTGTTGTTTTAGGCTGGGATGTTCTCTATATATATATCTATGAGGTCCATCTAGTACAATGTGTCATTCAATGCTCTTGTTTCTTTATTGATATTCTGCTTGCATGATCTGTCTACTACTGAGAGTGGCATGTTAAGATCTCCTACTATTAATGTATTCATATCAATATGAGTCTTTTTCTTGATTAACAGTTTTCTTATGTAACTGGCTTCTCCCATATTGGGGGCATAAATATTTACAATTGTTAGATCTTCCTGGTGGATTGTTCCTTTAAGAATGATGTAGTGTCCTTATGTATCTCTGACTACAGTCTTTAGTTTAAAATCTAATTCACGTGATATGAGAATCGCTACCCCGGCCTTCTTTTGAGTCCCATTGGCATGAAAGATGCTTCTCCATCCCTTCACTTTCAGTCTGGATGTATCCTTAGGTTCCAAATGGTCCTCTTGTAGACAACATATGGATGGGTCCTGTCGCTTTATCCAACCTGCAACCTTGTGTCGTTTTATGGGTGCATTTAGGCCATTCACATTGAGAGTGATTATTGAGAGTGATTATTGAGAGATATTGAGAGACATTTTTATTGGCATCATGTTACCTGTGAAGTCTTTGTTTCTATCAATTGTCTCCATATATTTCTGTTCAATGATATTCTTGGGATTTTTCCTCTTTTATAGAACCCCCCCCCCTTAATATTTCCTGCAGTGTCAGCTTGGTGGTGGCATACTCTTTTAAACCTTGCCGGTCTTGGAAGCTCTTTATCTCTCCATCCATTTTGAATGTCAGTCTTGCTGGATAAAGTATTCTTGGCTGCATGTTCTTCTCATTTAGTGCCCTGAATACATCTTGCCAGCCCTTTCTGGCTTGCCACGATCCTGTGGACAGGTCTGATGTTACTCTGATGGGCTTTCCTCTGTACATAAGGAATTTCTTTGTCCTACGTGTTTTCAAGAGCTCCCTGTCTACGATTGTAATTCATCATTCTCACTATCAGATGTCTTGTGTTCTTTTTAGATTCATTAATCTTGGGGGCAGACCGTTCTGCCTCTAGTACACCAACACTGGTACCCTTCGCAAGATTGGGAAAATTTTAATGGAGAACTTGTTCAAGTATATCTTCTAGTCTTCTTCCTTTCTCCTCCCCCTCAGGGATTCCAATAATTCTGATGTTGGAATGTTTCATGGCATCATTTATTTCCCTAATTCTCATTTCGTGGCTTCTATGCTGTTTGTTCCAGGCTTCCTCCTGATCCTTTCTCTCTATCTGTTTGTCCTGCAGATTACTAATTCTATCTTCTGTCTCAGTGACCCTAGCTTTTAGAGAATTTAGATTCAATTGGAACTCATTGAGAACATTGTAAACATCATCCCTGATGGCTTTCACTTCCTCCCTAATCAATTCCAGTTTGTCATCCATGCCTTTCTCCAACCAAGCTATTGTCTGGATAATTGTTAGCCTGAATTCCCTTTCTGACATATTGTCTATGTCCATAGCCATTAGCTCTGTTGCAGAAGGCCCAGCCTCTGAATTTTTCTTCTGTTGGGCATCCCTTCTCCTAGTCATTTTGGTGAGAGATAGCTGAACAGATGTAGCTGAATGTATCGACCGTGGTGCAGGCAAGGTGCACCCTGGAATTCTTTCAGCAATCAAGAGTCCCCACCCTAAAGAAAGTAAAAAGAAACAGAGAGAGAGAGAGAGAGAGAGAGAGAGAGAGAAAATAAAAGAGAAGACCAGCCCAAATGGGTCCCAAGGTAAGATTGAGGTATGAGGTATACAAACAAAAAAAGACAAGCAAAAAGACTGATAAAAGTAGATGACAAGAGAAAAAAATATATATATAGACAAAAAAAAAACTAACTAAAAAGAACCTCATCAAAAAGGTTATACCCCAAGTATAGATATATATATCTTGGGATATAGTATACCCCAAGTAAGATTCATATACTACCAGGACAAAAACAAATACACAGAAACACTGGTGGGAGAAAAAGATGGGAGAGTGGTTATAAATTCTCAGTGTGGGCATGGAAGGTTATTTTGATTCTTCCTGGATGTATCTTGATATCTTTGTTAAAGAATTCAACTTTCCTAAGATAAAGGGGGATTAAAAACTGGTTTACCTATAGGGGTAGCATTTATTGGGGGAAGGGTATTACCTTGAAGTTTAGCTGTATATGAATACTAAAAAATAAAACGAATAAACAATAAACTAAACTAAAATTAAATTAAAAAATTAAAAAAGCAAAAAGCAAAAGAAAAATACAGGTATATGTATCAAAAAATTCAGGTTAAAAGGTTATTATGGAATTTGATGTACTGGACATCTCACTGTGTGGTAAATAGGTTAAAATTTATAAGATTCATAAAAAAGTGAACCAGAATAGTGGAAACGAATTAAAAATAAAAGTTTTATCTATGTAGTAGTGGTGGTTGTTCTCTTGTCTTTTGTTTTTCTTTTTTCCGTTTTGGTTGGCTTTATGAGGGAGGGGTCTGCCACCTGCGTTTTCAGACAGTGTCCCTAGAGTTCAGTCCTCCTGCCCCCATCAAGGGGGTGGGCTCTGAGGAAAGGGGTTTTCAGGCTTTTGTTCTCTGGAAGGTTTTTTTGTTTGTTTCTTCATTTGTTTTCTCTCACCTTGGTAGCTTTTGATAGTTTTGAAAGCAAACTGCCCCCAGACCTCCCTGTCAGAGAGAAGCCTCGTGTGTTCCCCTCTGGGTGCTCCAGAGCACATAAATTCCCTCTCAGCTGCTGGCAGAGCACGTTCTCAGTCACGGTGTCTGGGGTCACAGGAACTCTGGCTTGTACCCAAAACCATGATAGCCTCAGCTGTCTGGGGTGCTCCAGACCGCCAAAGAGGTCCCAAGTAGTGATAGCTCACTGAGATTTTCCTGCTGTCCTGGCCTGGGAGTGCTCAGATTCTCTGGGTCCCAGAGAACACTGTCTGGCACCTACACGCACCTCTCTCAGGGTGGGGTGTCGGGCGCGACTCAGACTCTGGTAGTGTGGCACTCGCGGAGAGTGAAAAACGCTGTGGTTCTGCCAGCTGGCACCTGCACACACCTCTTTGAGGGGAGGTGGGTGGAGCATGACTCAGACTCTAGTAGCAAGGTGTGCATGGAGAGTGCAAAAAGCTGTAGTTCTGCCAGCTGGTGAGGCTCCCTGCCCCTCATGGGAGCCACCACCCAGACGCTCTCAGGCCCGCTGGCAGCTCAGGGACCAAGACCTGGCTTCTTAGCCACACTCTCTCTGGCTCAGTGCCAGGGGTGTCTGTCCTGGGTCCAGGGACTCAAGTCCCTGTCCCTAACTGCCCTGATTCCCACAATTTCCCCCCATGATCCTGTGCTCTTTTTGAGTGCTTTCAACCAGACTCCAAGTTAATGCTGGGGTATTACTTTCCAATGGGTAGCTTCTGGTGGCTCCCTCCCCCTTTTGTTTATCTTCCAATATCAGTCCAATGTTCCCACTCCACTTTACCTGCCCACTGGCATCTTCTGCTCCCGTAGAGATCCGGAAGTGTACAATTCTAATCTCAGGCTAATTTCATGGGTGATCAGAGTTCTTTGGTAGGTAATCAGCTCACTTTATGGTACAGGTTAAAACGGCACCTCCTCCTACTTCCCCGCCACATATCCCCCCCCCCTCCGTTAGTTTTTGGTGTAGTGTTCAACAGTTCATTAGTTGTGTATAACATACAGTGCTCATCACAACACATGGCCTCCTCAATACTCATCACCCTGTTCAGGGGCACATGCACCCCAATGTTTATAGCAGCAATGTCCATCATAGCCAAACTGTGGAAGGAGTGGAGATGCCCTTCAACAGAATAGATAAATAAGATGTAGTACATATATATTTTCAGCTATCCATCCCCTCAAACACCTCTCCAAGGTGTTCAAACACCCAAGTCACCAAGAGGAGGAAACCCAACAGAGGAAAAATTCAGAGACTGTGACCTCTGCCACAGAACTGTTGGAGATGGACATAAACAAAATGTCAGAAATAAAATTAAGGGTAACCGTTATGCAGACAATGTCTAGGTTGGAGAAAACCATTAGTGACAACACAGAATCCTTAAGGGCATAAGTGTGAGTTGATCTGATAGAACTTAAAAATGCTATCAGTGAGACACAATCTAATCTAAATACTCTAACAGCTATGGTTAATAAGGCACAAGATCCATTAGTGGTCTAGAGGACAAACTGATAGAAAAATGATAGAAACCAACTGATAGAAAAGAAGGATCAGGAGGAGGCCTGGAACAAAGAGCTTAGAATCCATGAAAACAGAATTACAGAAATAAATGACTCCATGATGCATTCCAGTGACAGCATTACATGGGGTCCCTGTGGGGGTGGAGAGAGTGATTGGATTAGAAGATACAGTTGAGCAAATCATAGACGAGAATTTCCCTAACCTGGGGAAAGAAACAATTGTTCCTGTCCTGGAGGCAGAGAGGACACCCCCCCAAGATGAAGGACAGACCGAACCTCCTGGCACGTGATAGTGAAACTCGTGAATCTAAAAATCAGAGAAAACACCTTAGGGCAGCTAGGGGGAAGAGATTCCTTATGTACAGAGGCAGGAATATCAGAATAACATCAGACCTGTCCACAGAAACCTGGCAAGTCAGAAAGGCCTGGCAAGTCATACTCAGAGCACTAAGTGAGAGGAAAATGCAGCCAAGAATACTTTATCTGGCAAGGCTGATATTCAGAATGGATGGAGAGATAAAGAGCTTCCAAGACCAGCGGAAAGTGAAATATATAGGTGAACACTAAGCCAGTATTACAAGAAATATTAGGGGGGGCTGTTTCTATGAAAGTAGATAGACCCCAAGAGTGACATAGAACAGACATTTATAGAGACGATCTATAGAAACAAGGGTCTCACAGGCAACATGATGACAACAAAAACACATCTTTCAATAATCAATCTCAATCTGAATGGCCTAAATGTTCCCATAAAAAGGCTCAGGGTTGCAGATTAGATACAGAGACAGGACTCATTCATATGCTGTCCCCAAGAGACGCATGTATTGAACGTAAAGATACATCCCGACTGAAGTTGAAGTGATGCAGAGTAATTGTTCATGCCAAAAGACCTCAAAAGAAAGCTGGGATAGTGATTCTCATATCAGACAAATTATATTTTAAGCTAAAGACTGTAGTCAGAGATACAGAAAGACACTACATCATTCTTTTTTTCTTCCATTTAATTTCTTTTCAGTGTAACAGAATTCATTGTTTATGTACCACACCCAGTGCTCCATGCAATATGTGCCCTCCATAATACCCACCACCAGGTTCCCCCAACCTCCCACCCCCACCCCTTCAAAACCCTCAGATTGTTTTTCAGAGTCTATAGTCTCTCATGGGTCATCTCCCTCTCCAATTTCCCTCAACTCCTTTCTCCTCTCCATCTCCCCATGTCCTCCGGGTTATTTGTTATGCTCCACAAATAAGCAAAACCATATGATAATTGACTCTCTCTGCTTGACTTATTTCACTCAGCATAATCTCTTCCAGTCCCATCCATGTTGATACAAAAGTTGGGTATTCATTATTTCTGATGGAGGCATCATACTCCATAGTGTATATGGACCACATCTTCCTTATCCATTCACCCGCTGAAGGGCATCTTGGTTCTTTCCACAGTTTGGCGACCGTGGTCATTGCTGCTATGAACACTGGGGTACAGATGGCCCTTCTTTTCACTACATCTGTATCTTTGGGGTAAATACCCAGTAGTGCAATTGCAGGGACATAGGGAAGCTCTATTTTTAATTTTGTAAGGAATGTCCACACTGTTCTCCAAGTTGGCTGCACCAACTTGTATTCCCACGAACAGTGTAAGAGTGTTCCCCTTTCTCCACATCCTCTCCAACACACGGCATTTCCTGTCTTGCTAAGTTTGGCCATTCTAACTGGTGTAAGGTGGTTTTGATTGTAAGGTGGATTTGGTGTAATGTGGTTTTGATTTGAATCTCCCTGAGGGCTAGTGATGATGAACATCTTTTCATGTGTATGATAGTCTTTTGTATGTCTTCATTGGAGAAGTGACACTCCGTCATTCTTAAAGGGTCTATCCAACAAGAAGATCTAAGAATTGTAAATATCTAACCCGCAGCATGGGAGAGGCCAAGGACATGAGCCAACAGTTAACCAAAATAGAGACAGATTGATAATAATAGGTTAATAGCAGGAGACCTCAACACTCCACTCTCAGCAATAGACAAGACAGATCATCCAGGCAGAAAATCAACAAAGAAACAAGAGCTTGAATGACACACTGTGCCAGATGGACCTGATAGATGTATACAGAACACTCCACCCTGAAGAAAACAGAATACTCCTTCTTCTCGAGCGCACATGGAATATTCTAGAGAATAGACCACATACTGGGTCACAAATCAGGTCTCAACTGATTCCAAAAGACAGAGATTATTCCCTGCATATTCTCAGATCACAGTGCTTTGAAACTGGAACCCAATCACAAGAAAATGTTTGGAAGAAATTCAAACACTTGAAAGCAAAAGACCATCCTGAGTCAACCAAGACATCAAAAAGGACTTAGTCAATTTATAGACACCGATGAGAATGAAAACACTTCGGTCCAAAAATCTGTGGGATATGCCAGAGGGGCATATGCCTAAGGGGGAAATACATAGCATAGCCGTCCAGGTCTCACTCAAAAAAATTGAAAATTCCCCAATACACAAAATTTCTTTACACCTTAAGGAAGCAGAGAATCAAAAACAAATTAAGCCTACCCCATGCATGCAAGAAGGAAACCAATTAAGATTAGAGCAGAGATCAATTAAGTAGAAACTAGAGATGCAGTAGAACAGATCAACGAAACTAGAGGCTGGTTCTTTGAAAGAATCAATAAGATCGACAAATGACTGGCCAAACCTATCCAAAAGAAAAGAGAAAGGGCCCAAATTAATAAAATTACAAATGAAAGGGGAGAGATCATGACTAACACCAAGGAAAGAGAAACAATCATCAGAAATCATTATCAACAGCTGTATGCCAATGAGTTAAGCAGCCTGGAAGGAATGGATGCATTCCTGGAAACCTGTAAACTTCCAAGACTGAAACAGGAAGAAACTGACAACCTGAATAGACCAATAACTAGTAATGAGATTGAAGCAGTGATCAAAAGCCTCCAAAAAAACAAGAATCCAGGACCTGATGGATTCCCTGGGGAATTCTACCTAACATTCAAAGAAGAAATAATAACTATTCTCCTGAAGCTGTTTCAAAAACTAGAAACAGAAGGAAAACATCCAGACTCATCCTATGAGGCCAGCATTATCCTGATCCCCAAACCAAAGACCCCCTCAAAAAGGAGAATTTCACACCAAAATCCCTGATGC
Source organism: Taxidea taxus jeffersonii (assembly GCA_003697995.1). Lineage (NCBI taxonomy): Eukaryota > Metazoa > Chordata > Mammalia > Carnivora > Mustelidae > Taxidea > Taxidea taxus. The sequence goes on from RCUC01123788.1 coordinate 18,715, forward strand.
ATATGGATGCCAAGATTCTCAACAAGATCCTACCTAAAAGGATCCGACAGTATATTAAAAAGATTATCTACCAGGACCAAGTGGGATTAATCCCTGGGATGAATGGGTGGTTCAACATTCACAAATCAGTCAGGGTGATAGAATGAATCAAGAGAAGAGAGAAGAAACACATGGTCCTCTCAACCAAACCACAAAAAGCATTTGACAAAATACAGCATTGTTTCCTGGTTAAAACTCTTCAGTGTATAGATATAGATGGAACATTCCTCAACTTCATAAAATCCATCTGTGAAAAACCCACAACAAATATCACTCTCAATGGGGAAAAGCTGAGAGCCTCCCCATTGAGATCAGGAAGACAACAAGGATATCCACTCTCACCACTATTGTTCACCATAGTCCCAGTAGTCCTAGCAATGCACAATCAGACAAGAAAAAGAGATAAAAATTATTCAGATTGGCAAAGAAGAAATCAAACTCCCTTCACAGATGACATGATACTTTGTGTGTAAGGCCAAAAGATTCCAACCCCTAAGTTACTAAATTGATTATTTTTATTATTTTATTTATTTTTTGGTTTGGGCCTTTGTTATTTGTTTTGTTTTCTTCTGATTAACCCACTTTCAGAAATATGGTTTGCAAATACTTCTGCATGTTCTGCAAGTTGTCCTTTCAATTTGTCAATTGTTTCTTTTGCTGTGCAGAAAGTTCCGTTTCATGTAGTCTCCCTTGATTTTGGCTTCTGTTGGTGTGCTTTTTGTGTCATATTCTCCCGCCCCCCCCACCCCCTTAAAAAATAATCATCAGTTGGATGTCTTCAGGTCTTATATTTAAATCTGACTCTTTTTAAGGGGTGTGAAATAGGGGTCCAGTTTCATTCAGTTGCTTGTGAATATCCAGGTTTCCCAACACCATTTATTGAGGAGCTTATCCTTTCCCTCTCACTATTCTTGGCTCCCATTTTGAATATTGGTTGACCAACCAAGCCTAGGTTTAATTTCTGGATTCTAAATTCTGTGTCTCTCTACGACTCTTTTTTATTTTAATTGCCACTCCTACATTGCTTTGTTTGCTATGGCTTCATAGTGTACTTTGAAGTCAGGAAGTATGATGCCTCCAGGTTTGTTCTTTTTTTAGGATTGATTTGCCTATTCAGAGTGTTTTGTAGTTCCATATAAATTTTATTATTGTTCTTTTCTATTTCTGTGACAAATGCAATTGTCATTTTGACATGGATTTTACTGAATTGATGGATAGATGCCTTCATGGAGCTTTTGAATGGACATATCAGCAACATTAATTCTGATGCCTGACCGTAGGATGTGTTTTCATTTGCTCATATGTTCTTTAATTTTTTTTATCATGCCTTAGAGTTTTTAGCATACAAATGTTTACTGCCCTTGGTTAATGTATTTTTAAAATTAATTTTTTCAGTGTTCCAAGATTCATTCCTTGTGCACCACACTCAGAGCTCCATGCAATACATGCCCTCCTTAACACCCACCACCAGGCTCAGCTAACCCCTTACCCACTCCCCTCAGTTTGTTTCTCAGAGTCCACAGTATGGCATGGCTCGTCTCCCCCTTGGATTTCCCTGAATTAACTTTTCCTTTCCTTCTCCTAATGCCCTTCATGTTATTCCTTATGCTCCACAAGTAAGTGAAACCATATGATAATTGACACTCTCCACTTGACTTATTTCATTTAGCAAAATCTCCTCCAGTCCAGTCCAGTTTTTTACAATTTTTATTTATTTAACACACTGAGAGAGATCACAAGTAGGCAGAGAGGCAGACAGAGAGACAGGGGGAATCAGGCTCCTGGCTGTGCAGAGAGCCTGATGTGGGGCTCGATCCCAGGATGCCAAGACCATGACAAGAGCTGGAGGCAGAGGCTTAACCCTCTGAGCCACCCAGGTGCCCCAAGTCTCCTCCACATTGATACACATGTTGGGTATTCATCCTTTCTGATGGAGGTGTAATTTTCCATTGTATATAAGGACCATATCCACTCATCTTGGCTCTTTCCACAGTTTGGTGATTGTGGCCATTGCTGCTATGAACATTGGGGTACAGATGGCCCTTCTTTGCAATACATCTGTATCTTTGGGGTAAAGACCCAGTAGTGAAATTGCAGGGTCATACGGTAGTTCTACTTTTAATTTCTTAAGGATTCTCCACACTGTGTTCCAAGGTGGCTGCACCAACTCGCATTCCCACCAACCGTGTAAGAGGTTTCCCCTTTCTTCACATCCTCCGCAACACATCTTGTTTACTGTCTTGTTAATTTTGGCCATTCCAACTGGTGTAAGGTGGTATCTCAGTGGGGTTTTGATTTGAATTTCCCTGATGGCTAATGATGATGAACACTTCTTCATGTGTCTGTGAGCCATTTGCATGCCTTTATTGGAGAAGTGTCTGTTCATATCTTCTGCCCATTTTTTGATGTGATTATCTGTTTTTTGAGTGTTGAATCTGAGGAGTTCTTCATAGATCTTGGATATCAGCTCTTTGTCTTTAGTGTCATTTGAGAATATATCCTAAGCTTATGCACAGCAAAGAAAACAGTCAACAAAACAAAGAGGTAACCCCGCAAATGGTTAATGTATTTTAAATTGGTTTTTGTTTTTTTGTCATTTTTTTCTTTTTTTAAGATTTTATTTATTTAATTACTTATTATTTATTATTTTATTATTTATTATTTATTTAATTATTTATTAATTTAATTTATTTAATTATTTATTATTTATTATTTTATTATTTATTATTATTTGTTTGTTTGTTTGTTTGTTTATTAGAGAGAGAGAGAGAGCTGAGCGCACAGGCAGAGGGAGAAGCAGGCTCCCTGCCGAGCAAGGAGCCCGATGTGGGACTCGATCCCACCATGCTGGGATCATGACCTGAGCCGAAGGCAGCTGCTTAACCAACTGAGCCACCCAGGCGTCCCTGTTTTTTTCATTTTTAATGCTGTTGAGAATGTGTCCCCCCCCCCTTATTTCCGTTTCAGATATATCATTGTCAGTGTTTTGAAATGCAACTGATTTCTGTATGTTGATTTTCTATCCTACAACTTTTCTAAACTTGTTGACTGGTTCTAATAAGATTTTGGGGAGTCTTTATAATTTCAGTAGATAAGATGATGTCACATGCAACCAGACACCATACACTGGCTGAGTTTTGCAGTATTACATAAACAGAAGATACTGCACTGTAGGTTTCTTTTTCTGTAGTGTGCTTCTCTGGCATTTTTACCAGACAATGCTGACCCCAGGAATGAGTTCAGTATTATTCCACCTCTTATTTTTTTTTTGGAATAATTTGAGAAGGATTGGCATAAATCCCTTAGGTACTTGGTAGAATTCACCCGCGAGTGCATTTGGTCACTGGGGGTGCTGCTTTTCTGTGTCTGTTTTTGTTTTGTTTTAGTTGGGAGGGGTTTTGTTTTTAATTTAAATTCAGTTGGCCAATACATAGTACCTCATTAATTTTTGGTACAGTGTTCAATGATTCCTTAGTTGCATATAATCTCCAGTGCTCATCACCCAAATACCCCATCCCCCCACCCATCTCCCTTTCACAACCCTCTGTTTGTTTCCACGTCCAGAGGTTTTTTATTATTTCTCTCCCTGGCTGATTTCTTCCTATTCAGTTTTCTCTCCCTCTCCCTATGATCCTCTGTGCTGTTTCTTATGTTCCACATATAAGTGAAACCATATGATAATTGTCTTTCTCTGACTGACTTATTTCACTTAGGATAGATAATCTCCTCCAGTTCCATCCATGTTGATGCAAATGGTAGGTATTCCTCCTTTCAGATGGCTGAGTAATGTTCCATTGTATAAATGAACCACATCTTCTTTATCCATTCATCTGTTGAAGGACATCTCAGCTTCTTCCACACTTTGGCTATTGTGGACATGCCTGCAATGAATGTCGGGGTGCGTGTGATCCTTCTTTTCACTACATCTGTATCTTTGTGGTACCTAGTAGTGCAATTTCTGGGTCATAGAGTAGCTCTATTTTTAACATTTTGAGGAACCTCTATACTGTTTTCCAGAGTGGCTGTACCAGCTTGCATTCCTACAGACAGTGTAAGAGGGTTCCCCTTTCTCCACATCCTTGCCACTTTTTGTTGTCCCCTGTATTGTTAATTTTAACCATTCTGATTGGTGTGATGTGGTATCTATTTCACTGTGGATTTGATTTGTATTTTCCTGATGACAAGTGATGCTGAGCATTTTTTTCATATGTCTGTTAGCCATTTGTATGTCTTCTTTGGAGAAGTGTGTGTCCATGTCTTCTGCACATTTCTTGACTGGATGTTTGTTTGTTTGTTTGTTTGATTGTTTGTTTTTAGGGGTGTTGAGTTTGGGAAGTTCTTTGTAGATCTTGACTACCAGTCCTCTGTCTGATATGTCATTTCAAATATCTTCTTCCATTCTGTAGGTTGCCTTTTAGTTCCGTTGACTGTTTCCTTTGTTGCGCAGAAGATTGTTATTTTAATGAACTCCCAATAGTTCATTTCTGCTTTTGTTTCCATTGCCTTTAGAGACATGTCTAGCAAGAAGTGGTTGCAACCAAGGTTGATGAACTTGCTGCCTCTGTTCTCCTCTAGGATTTTGTTGGATTCCTGTCTCACATTGAGGTTTTTCATCTATTTTGAGTTTATCTGTGTGCATAGTGTAAGAGAATGGTCCAGTTTCATTCTTCTGGGTGTGGCTGCCCAATTTTCCCAGCACCATTTATTGAAGCGACTGTCTTTTTTTTTTCTTCGATTGGATGTTTTTTCCTGCTTTGTCGAAGATTAATTGACCATACTCCCATATCTGGGCTCTGTATTCTGTTCCACTGATCTACATGTCTGTTTCTGTGCCAGTACCATGCTGTCTTGATGATAATAGCTTGGTAATATAACTTGAAGTCAGGCATTGTGATGTCCCCGCTTTGGCTTTCTTTTCCAACATTCCCCTGGTGATTTGTGGTCTTTTCTGTTTCCATACAAAATTTAGAATTGTTTGGTCCAGCTCTTTGAAAAACATCAGTGTTATTTTAATAGGGGTACCATTGGATGTGTAGATTGCTCTGGGCAGCATAGGCATTTTAACAATGTTTATTCTTCTAACTAATGAGCATGGCATGTTTTTCCATCTCCTTATGTCTTTCTTGATTTCTTCCTTAAGTGTTTGATAGTTTCTAGAGTAAAGATCCTTTACCTCTTTGGTTAGATCACTACCAAAACCAAGGAAATGCAGATAATTTTAAGAACACATTATGGGCAACTATGTGCCAACAAATTAGGCAATCTGTAAGAAGAGAATGTATCCCTGGAAACTTATAAACTACTAAGGCTGCAACAGGAAGAGGTAAAAATATCTGAACAGACCAAAAACCAGCAAGGAAACTGAACCAGTAATCAGCCCTCCCACCCCGCCAAAAAAAAAAAAAAAAAAAACCCCAACCAACCAACCAAACCAACCAAACAAACAACAAACAAAGAACAAACACAAGAGTCCAGGGCCAGATGGCTTCCCAAGTGAATTCTACCAAACATTTTGATTTATAATGTATTTTTTTTTCAGGGGTACATGTCTGTGATACAGCAGCCTTATCTAATACCCATGCTCATTATGACACATCCCAAACATTTAAGGAAGAAATACTGGGGCTCCTAGGTGGCTCGTTGTCAGGAAACTGCCTTTGGCTCTGGTCATGATCCCAGGTTCCTGGGATCAAGCCCCACAACGGCCTCCCTGCTTTGCAGGGAGCCTGCTTCTCCCTCTCCAGCTCCCTCTGCTGTGTTTCCTGTCTCACTGTGTTTTTCTCTGTCAAATAAATAAATAAAATCCTTAAAAAATAAAGAAGAAATTCTACGTATTCTACTGAAGCTGCTTCAAAAGTAGGAATGGGAGGAAAACTTCCAAACATATTCCATGAGGCCAGCATTACCTTGATACCAAAACCAGACAAAGAACCCTATCAAAAAGGAGAATTAAAGACAATATCCCTGATGAATATGGATGCCAAAATAATCAAAAAGATCCTAGTCAATATAATCCAACAGTACATTAAAAGGATTATTCCCCACGACCCTGTGGTGGTGGTGATGCAAGGGATCCTGGGATGCAAGGGTGGTTCAACATTCACAAATCAATCAACGTGAGAGAGCACATTAATAAAAGAAAATACTGAGGCTCCTGGGTAGCTCAGTCATTAAGCACTTGCCTTTCGCTCAGGTCAGGATCCCAGGGTCCTGGGATTGAGCCCCACACTGGTCTCCCTTCTCAGCGGGAAGCCTGCTTCTCCCTCTCCCACCCCCATTGCTTGTGGTCCCACTCTCACTGTTTGTTTCTCCATCAAATAAATATAAATAAATAAATAAATAAATAAATAAATAAATAAATAAATAATAAATAGAATCTTTAAAAAAAGAGAAGAATCACATGATCCTCTCAAATGATGCAGAAAAGGCATTTTTCAAAACACAGCATTCTTTTCTGATTAAAATTCTCCACAGTGTAGGGATAGAGGAAACATACTTCAGTATCATAAAAGTCATCTATGAAAAGCCCACAGCGAATATCATCCTCAGTGGGGAAAATCCGAGAGCTTTTCCCTTAAGGTCAGGAACATGATAGGGATGCCCACTCCCACTACTATTGTTCAACATAGTACTAGAAGTCCTAGCCTCAGTAGTCAGACAACAAAAATAAATAAAAGTAAATAAAAGGCATTCAAATTGGCAAAGAAGAAGTCAAACTCTCACTCTTTGCAGATGACATGATACTTTATGTAGAAAACCCAAAAAACTCCACCCCCAAACTCCTAGAACATGTACGGTAATTCAGCAACATGACAGGATCCAAAATCAACACACAGAAATCCTTTGTATTTCTATACACTAATCATGTGACTAAAGAAAGGGAAATTAAGGAATCAATCCCATTTACAATTGCACCAAAAACCATTAGACACCCAGGAGTTGAATGGGTTTTAACTACTGATTCAACCTTATTGTTCATAATTGTTCTATTCAGATTTTCAATTTCTTCATGATTTGGTTTGCACAGCTTATATGTTTCTAGGAATTTAGCCATTTCTTCTAAGTGCATGTTTGTTGGCATATAATTATCATAGTCTCTAATGATCATTTGTATTGCTGTAATATCGGTTTTAACGTCTCCTCTCTCTTACAATTTTATTTGAGTCTCTGATTCTTGGTATGTCTAGGTTTGCCAATTTTGTTTGTCTTTTCAAGAACACTCTTACTCATATTAATTTTTGCCTCCCTGATTAAAACAAAAAAAAAATTAGCTTGATTTTAGGACACACAATTGAGCAGAAATTGCACTGTGCTCCATATACAACCGCTCCCAGACATGCATAGCCTCCTACAGTATCAACATTCACCTCCAGATGATATTATTGCTTAGTTGGTGAACCTCTGTTGACAAATCATTACCACCCATACAATATGGTTGACATTAACCTTAATTTTTGGTATTGCATACTCTTTGGTTTTGGACAAATGTATACTATGTGTCCACCATTATTGTTTCAGATAGTTTCACTGCCCTAAAATCCTCTGGTCTATGCCTGTTTATCTCTTCCTCTTCTCTACCTCCTTGTAATCACTAAACTTTCTATTATCTCCATAGTTTGGCTTTTCAAGAAAGTAATGCAGCTGGAACCATATATACCAGCTTTTCATATTGGCTCCTTTCACTTAGGAATATTCATATATATCTTCCATTTTGTCCCATGACTTTACAGTTAATTCCTTTTCTCATTGAATAATATTCCATTGTCCGGGTGTACTACAGTTTATTTATCCATTCACCTACTGAAGAACAGCTTGGTGACTCCAAGTTCTGGCAATTATAAACAAAGTTGCTTTAAACATTCACAGGGAGGGAAAACTGAATGGGAACAAGTCATAAAGGGAGACCAACCATGAGATATTTTGGACTCTGCGAAACCAAATGAGGGTTCTGGGAGGGAGGGAGATGTGGGGATGAGGTAACCGTGCGATGGGTAGTAAGGAGAGCACATGTGGTGATGAGCACTGGATGTTACATGCAACTAATGCATCATTGAACACTATATCAAAAACTAATGAGGTCCTATATGCTGGCTAACAGAACATAATAATAAAAATAAAGATTCAAATGCAGATTTTGTGTGAACATAAATTTTCATCTCCTTTGGCTAAATACCATTGTCGTGATTCCTGGGTCATATGACAAATGAGTACATTTGATTCTGAAATAAACTACCAAATTGTCTTCCAAAGTGGCTCTGCCATTTTGCATACCCAACTGCAATAAACTAGAATTTCTGTTGCTCTACATCTTCACAACATTTGTTGTTGCCTGAGTCTTAGAATCCCCCAAGTCTAACAGGTGCATGGTGGTATCTCATTGCCTTTTTAATTTGAAACTCCACAATGATATACGATATTGAGCATCTTCTCATATGCTCATTTGTATATCTGTATATCTCTTTGGTTTAGGTGTCTGTTCAGATCTTTTATCTATTTTTAATCATATATATTGTATTGTATTGCACTGTATGTATTTTTCCAATTTTGAAGAATATTTGGCATGTACAACTATGTATGTTTAAAGTGTATGTGATGATTTGGCATACATGTACATTGTGAAATTATTATCAAGACAAAGAATATTAATATGAAAGAAGCAAATTTCCATATGTCATATGTCATAATATGAAAGAAATATACTTTTTGTCTTTTCTCTTCTTTTCTCTTACTACATTCTCTCTGACTCTGCCTGCCTGACTCTCTGACTCTCTCTTCGTTTTGAGATGAGAATCTTGGGATTAACCCCGAGTTCCTAAGTGTCCATACCTGGGATCTCTACTCTGTTCCACTGTTCTATGTGTCTGTTTTCATGCCAGTACCATGCTGTTTTGGTGAGCACAGCTTTGTAGTAAAGCTTGAAATCAGGTAACATGATGCCACCAGTGTTGTTTTCCTTTTTCAACATTTCCTTAGGAACTCGGGGTCTCTTCTGACTCCATACAAATTTTAGGATTATTTGCTCCAGCTCTTTGAAAAATACTGGTGGAATTTTGATTGAAATGGCATTAAAAGTATAGATTGCTGTAGGCAGTACAGACATTTTAACAATGCTTATTCTTCCGATCCAAGAGCACAGAATGGTCTTCCATATTTTTGTGTCTTCAATTTCTTTCATAAGTGTTCTGTAGTTCCTCGAGTACAGATCCTTTACGTCTTTGGTTCGGTTTATTTCCAGGTTATCTTAGTAAATGGAATCAATTCTCTAATTTCCCTTTCTGTGTTTTCATTTTTAGTGTATAAGAAAACAACTGATTTCTGTACATTGACTTTGTATCCTGCCACATTACTGAATTGCTGTATGAGTTCTGGTAGTTTGGGGGTGGAGTCTTTTGGGTTTTCCATATAAAGTATCATGTCATTTGCGAAGAGAGAGAGTTTGACTTCTTCATTGCCAACTTGGATACCTTTTATTTCTCTTTGCTGTCTGATTGCTGTCTTAGTATTAGAAGTCTTAGGACTTCTAATACTATGTTGAACAAGAGTGGTGAGAGAGGGCATCCTTGTCTAGTTCCTGATCTCACTGGAAGGCTGTGAGCTTTTTCCAATTAAGGATGACATTTGCTTTGGGTTTTTCATAGATTTTATGAAGTTCAGGAATGTTCCCTCTATCCCTATACTTTGAAATGTTTTAATAAGGAACAAATGCTGGATTTTGTCAAACGTTTTTTGTGCATCAATTGAGAGTACCATGCAGTTCTTCTCTCTTCTCTTATTGATTTGTTGTATCACATTGATTGATTTGCAAATGTTGAACCACCCTTGCAACCCTTGCAATTACCACCTGGTAATGGTGGATAATGTTTTTAATGTGCTGTTGGATCCTATTTGCTAGGATCTTGTTGAGAATCTTAGCATCCATATTCATCAGGGATATTAGTGTGAAATTCTCCTTTTTGGTGGGGTCTTTGCCTGGTTTGGGGATCAGGGTAATGCTGGCTTCATAAAAAGAGTCTGGAAGTTTTCCTTCTGCTTCAATTTTTTGAAACAGCTTCAGGATAATAGGTATTATTTCTCCTTTGAAAGTTTGGCAGAATTCCCCAGGGAACACGTCAGGTCCTGTTTTGGGGGAGGTTTTTGATCACTGCTTCAATGTTAGCTGTGATATCTCCCTTCTCATTAATAATTTTATTAATTTGGATCCTCTCTCTCATTTCTTTGGATTAGTTTGGCTGAAGGTTTATCGTTCTTATTGATTCTTTCAAAAAAAAAAGCCAGCTTCTATTTCATTGATGTGTTCTACTGTATCTCTAGTTTCTTTCTCATTGATTCTGCTCTAATCTTAATTATTTCCTTTCTTGTGTTTCCCTTCTTCACCCAAGAATTCAACAAAAGCATAGACAACACCCCTCAAACCCACAGCTGAAGAGCACAATGACACAACTGAGGGATTTAACAGAATTAAATATTATATTTATTTAATATATTATTATAATATATATAATATAATAATAATATAAATAATTAAAGGGGGTTACCCTTTCTCCACATCTTTGCCAACAAGGAGATACTGTTTCTTTAAATGGTATTCCAAAGTCCCATTAGCCTTCTTCACTCATTTTTCATCTTTCTTTCTGCAGCACTGAAATCCTTTCAAATATTCTTTCTTCTAGATTTGAAATCCTTTATTCCACATGGTTGAGCTAGTTATTGAAGTTTTCTGTTAAGGGAGAGATCACAGCTAACACCAAGGAAATAGAAACAATCATCAGAAAGTATTATCAACAGTTATATGTCCATAAGTTAAGTAACCTCCAAAAACAGGACCTGAAGGGTTCCCTGGGGAATTAGCAAGACAGGAAATACCTTGTATTGGAGAGGATGTGGAGAAAGGGGAACCCTCTTACACTGTTTGTGGGAATGCAAGTTGGTGCAGCCAACTTGGAGAACAGTGTGGATATTCCTTATGAAATTAAAAATAGAGCTGCCCTATGACGCTGCAATTGCACTACTGGATTTTTACCCCAAAGATACAGCTGTAGTGAAAAGAAGAGCCATCTGCACCCCAATGTTCATAGCAGCAATGGCCACCGTCGCCAAATGGTCAAAAGAATCAAGATGCCCTTCAACGGATGAATGGATAAGGAAGATGTGGTCCATATGCACTATGGAGTATTATGCCTCCATCAGAAAGGATGAATACCCAACTTTTGTATCAACATGGACGGGACTGGAAGAGATTATGCTGAGTGAAATAAGTCAAGCAGAGAGAGTCAATTATCATATGATTTTGCTTATTTGTGGGGCATAACAAATAACATGGAGGACATGGGGAGGCGGAGAGGAGAAAGGGGTTGAGGGAAATTGGAGGGGGAGATGAACCTCGAGAGACTATGAACTCTGAAAACCAATCTGAGCGTTTTGAATGGACGGGGGTTGGGACTTTGGGGAGCCTTATGGTGGGTATTATGGAGGGCACGTATTGCATGGAGCACTGGGTATGGTGCATAAACAATTAATTCTGTTACACTGAAAGAAATTAAGTTTAAAAAAAAGAACAACAAGAAATTGTGCTACCCTATAGCTCTGAAATTGCACTACTGAGTATTTAACCCAATGATACAGATGTAGTGAAAAGAAGGGCCATCTATACCCCAAAGTTCATAGCAGCAATGGCCACTGTCAGACTGTGGAAAGAACCAAGATGCCCTTCAATGGACGAATGGATAAAGAAGATATGGCCCATATGCACTGTGGAGTATTATGCCTCTATCAGAACGGATGAATACCCAACTTTTGTTATCAACATGGACAGGAATGGAAGAGACTATGCTGAATGAAATATGTCAAGCAGAGAGAGCCAATTATCATATGGTTTTGCTTATTTGTAGAGCATAAGGAGCAACATGGAGGACATGGGGAGATGGAGAGGAGAACTGAGTTGGGAGAAATTGGAGGGGGGGGGATGAGCTGTGAGAGCCTGTGGACTCTGAGAAACAAACCGAGGGTTTTGGAGGGGAGAAGGGTGGGAGGTTGGGTGAGCCCTGTGATCTCACTCCCGCTTTCCTGAATCCCTCTTTTGAGATACCTGTGATGGGTATTAAGGGTGGGTATTAAGGTCATTTTGGTGAGTGAAATTGCTTGGAGCACTAGGTGTGGTGCATAAACAAAGAATTCTTGAATTCTGAAAAGAAATGTTAAAAAGTAAATAAAATTTTTTTTAAAAATTGAGATAAATTAAAGTGCAAACTCAATATGCCAAAGGAACGTGATGGGATGCAATGAAACAGTCGTAAGAAGAAAGTTAGTAACTCTGGATGCATACACCAAAAAGTAAATGGATCTAGGGACACCTGGGTGGCTCAGTGGGTTAAGCATCTGCCTTAGGCTCAGGTCATGGTGTCTGGGTCCTAGGATTGAGCCCCAGAACGAGCACTCTGCTCAGCAGGAAGCCTGCTTTCCCCTCTCTCTCTGCCTGCCTCTGTGCCTACTTGTGATCTCTCTCTCTCTCTTTCTCTCTCTCTCTCTGTCAAATAAATAAATAAAATCTTTTTAAAAATAAATAAATAAGTAATAAATGAATGAATGAATGAATGAATCTCAAACAACCAAGCTGTATGTCTCAAGGAAATACGAAAAAAACAGACTGATTGCAAAGTTAGTAGAAAGAAGAAAATCATAAAGATTATAGTAGAAATAAATGAGATAACAAACAAGAAAAAAAATGCAAGACCAACAAAAAGAAAAGATTGTTTTAGGAGATAAACAACCTTGGCCAACTTTTAGCTAGGCTTACTAAAGGGGTGAGTGAGAAGAAGAAAGGTTGCAAATCAACAGATTTATAAGTCAAAGATGAGACACTACAACTGATACCACAGATACGAAAAGGATCATAAGATGTTACTATGAACATCTACATATTAAGAAACTGGAACCTAAAGGAACAAGAAACCCCCAACCTTTAACAGTGAACCAGGGGGGGGGAGAAAATCTGAGAAAACCAAATAATAGTAAGGACATTGAGTCAATAGAGTTAATTAATTAATCATCATCATCATTATATATTATTATTATTGTTATTATTATTATTATAACTCTCAAAAGAGGGATTCAGGAAAGCGGGAGTGAGATCACTTCATGCTATGGATACATGGAGGGTAACAACCACAACTGTATAACTAACCCTGAAAATGGGCAGAACAGTCTTTCCACAGTTAATTATCGAAAGGGAGCCACATCAAAAAGCATAGGTAGGAGGGGCATGAACGTGGCTGGGAAACAGACTGCAAACAGAAAGGACAGCAGAAGCATGAAGGGAGAGGATTAGACCCCACACTAGTTCCCTAGGTACAAGGGACCTGAACTGGGACTATGAGTCCCCACAGAAGCTGGCTTTGAAAACCAGGGCCTTAACTTGAGGGGCTTTTAAAATCAGTGTGACTTAATTCAGGCTATTTGTCTCAGTGAGATTAACTCTGGGAGAGCCAGAGGGTGTGAGCAAACCAAAAACCCACCTTTAAAGAGCCACCATAATAAAGAAAACTTGGTCTAAGGCATAGCACATAAGCAGCAGCTTGAAAAGCATTTGGAGTATACAGGGAGGAGGTTGACTTACTAATCTCAGAACATGACCTGGAGGAAGAGGGATCTTCAGGAGATTTCCCCAGGAAGAAAAGTAATGGCAGGCACCATTTCTCATTTCCTCAACAGCTGAGATAGCTGGACCTTTTGGAAGCCAGCTCTAACTAACATTCACTCTTTACCTGTCTTGCTAGCTCTGCATGTCATCCCTGAGCTCCCCTGTGGACCAACGTTATCCAAACCAGCTGTCTTTTCAGACAAAAAAAAAGAACAGCAACCTGTGTAATGGGAGAAAACCATGAATATGAAAAAGAGTTAATATCAAAATTATATTAAGAAATCATATGCCCACATAGCCCCCCCAAAACAAATAATCTTAATTTTAAATAAACAAGGACACAAGTAGACATTTTTCCCCCAAAGAGGGCATAGCAGATGGCCAAAAGGTAGAAAGATGTTCAACAACTAATCATCGGAGAAATTAGAAAAGAAAAGAAAAAAAAAACAACCATGAGCATAGCACCTTATTTTTCTCAGGATGGTTATTAAAAAGACAAGTGATTTAAAAAATGTTGCCTAACATGTGGGTAAAAGAGACTCTTACATACTAATGGCACAAAAGAGATTCCTTATAGATATAGTGGAAAAGATAAGGCAGTTTCTCAAGATAAATCAATCAACCAACCAATCAATCAACCAAACAAACTAGAACTGCCATTTTATCTAGTTTCCCCACTTCTGGGTATGTATCCGAAATATCTGAAATTGTTATCTTGGAGTGAGATCAGCACTCCCAAGCTTATTGCAGCATTATGCACAGTAGCAAAAATATGCAAACAACCTAAATATCTTCTGATGGATAAATGGATAAAGAAAACATTGTGTGCATGTGTATATTTTCTACAATGGAATATTACGGAGCACTCAAAAAAGAAATATTTTGCAAGTAAATGAGTGAAACTGAGGTCATTTTGGTGAGTGAAATAAGCCAGACAGAGAAAGACAAATGCTTATGATATCACATACTTGAAGAC